>PVIR01043961.1:0-11323 GCA_004026965.1 Petromus typicus
TCATCTACTTTGCTGAGTAATCAGCCATTTATGGTCTGAAAATTCTACAAGCTGTGAATGAAGTAAAACTTTTTACCCTTTAACTTTTGGTGCTAAGTATTTTGTCTCAGCAGTGAGACATGAGTGAATATATATTTAGTGTTTCAATATCTCTAAATGGTTTCACTAACATCTGGTTCTCTGAAGATAGGAAAAAAGTAAATACTTTGGTAATCCAGAATATCTAGAGTAAAAGACAAGAATTTAGCAAATGAGACACATAAAATGTAGCTGAAAATGACACATCCCAAAGTACTATTCTTGTCAGTCTTTGTGCCTAAATGATCCTAACATGAAAATGTTATATTTTAGAAATCAATTGTTTGGCATTGGATTATTGTAAGAATTTAAATAATATTATATCAGTGTGGACACTTTTGTCAGTAGAGTAGAATGAAACTTCATAAATCAGGTAGAAGTTCAAAAAGTTATCACTCTGCACTTTTTTTGGTGCAATTTATATACACTTTATGATCACAATTGACATTGAGAATTTGTACCACTTTGCAATTTAAAACAAAACATACAAACAAATGAAAACTCAATCCCAGTTATGCCCAGGAGGAGCACTACAAGAGTTAGGATGGTAGCAGGTGGGCTCTGGGTCCGAGTTGTCTCCAAAGTGGGAGGAAGAAATAGAGGCTGAAAATAAATAGTGCAATTCTCAAAATTTTCTCTACTGAAACTTATTGGATATACAACTATATGCTGTAGATATAGCATACCAATAAATTGCATAAGGCAAAATATTGAAGCTATGCATGCAGCCCTGGGGATTTAGCTCAGTGGCACTACTCCTGCCTTAAAAGCACAAGGTCCTGAGCTCAGTCTCTGGTACTGAAAAAAAAAAAAAAGAAAGCATACCAGTTCAACTTACAAATGTAAAAATTATTGGTATTTATTTTGAATGAATATTTTTGACATTGAAAATGTACAGAAAAGTAACTTTACTGTGTTGTCAAGAAACAATTAGTAATCATTTCAAGTAACCAGAATGTGGGCCACTGATCAAACAAGGAAATAAGATCAGCTTAATAGAGCATTTTGTTCCAGTTTGTCTCATTAAATCTTTCTTTGCTCTCAATAAAAATATGATCTAAATAAGATGTGAGGTTCACTTACATTAGTTTATTCATAATTCTATCAGTAAATATGGCAAATGACAAACAGAAGTCAAAGTTCCAGCAAATAGTCAACCATACAAAGATATAGATAAATCTTAAAGAAAATAATTACACCATAATGTAATAAGATTATAGAGCTAGCTAAAGAGAGACAAGTAGTAAGATGGAATTTAAGGGTAAGTAGGGATTCAATATTACTGATTATAGAAGCAAAGAGTGGAAAAGAAGAGATTTGAAGGTTTAAAACCCAGGAATTATGTGCAATAACTGGGAAGCCAGAAACTAAAGGTGAGAATATAATTATATGTATATATGATGTGATAATATATACATATATAATATATATGGTGTGATAATATATACATATATAATATTATATATAATATTATATATGATATATATGATATATATGATGTTATATATGATATATTATATATGATTATGCATATATGATTATATGATGTTTATATATTATATAGGATATATAATATTATATATGACTATATGATATATTATATATGATGTATTATATATATTATATATGGATATATATGATATGATCATATATAATTATATATGATATATATGATATATATGATATATATTCATATATATGATGTAATATTTTATATTTATTTATTTATTTATTTTGGTGATTTTTCCTCTGAGACAGAACACTAGAAAATGTGCAAAATATAAGGACAGCACATACAAGCACAGCCAAAATAGTAACACATTAGATGATAGCCATAGTAATGTTGAAACAGAAGAGAAATTCATGTAATAAGAGGGAAATAAGTCTCGATGGGAGCATAAGAGTTTTGGACAACTACTATTCAGAATTCAAAGGCTAAAAAGAAGTAAATAGATTAATGGAACAGCATGACAATCCAACTGATCTTGAACAATATGAACCTGATTTATGTCAATTAGTTCAATCACATAACCTTCCACACTCTTGTCAGAAAGGGAAGGGAGAAGTAAAACCAGGTAGTAGCTACGCTATACAGTTTTATATTTAAAACCACATACTTTCTGGAGAAGATTTTTTTTTTTTCAGACAGCGTCTCACTTTTGTAGTTCAGTCCAGCCCTGAGCTCAGACTTGAACTCACAGCAATCCTCCTGCCTCTGGCTCTCAAATGCTGGGATTATAGGTGTGAGCCATCACACCTGGCACTGTGGTATGTGGTTCTGATTGCTGGTGGGCGTGAGTCTCCACACCCAACATTGCATGTGGTTATTGGGATCGTTCCAAGTCCTTGCACTGGCAAGGAAGAACCTTCCAATCCAGAAGATAATTTCTGAGGTAAATCTCCAACCCAGAAGATAATTTTTGAAAAGAAACTTACTGATATATTACTTCAAGTGCAAGGTTAACTACCACATTCACTTCCATTAACCAACCAAAAACATGGTCTTGTAATAAGATGGCTTATACTTGTGTTTAAAAAAAGATATGATGGTAGACAGAACAATATTCTGATTGCTGTAAACTTCATTTTAGTCAGGAAGTTAGAAGACAGGTGGATAGAACAGAATGTCTACTTATTAATATAAAAGAACAATGAAGCTAAGTAGAGAATGGCTTGATACTGAGGTGGAGTGGATTTGGATATCTAAATGTAATCCATCTTAAAATGTAACTATTCTTGATATCTATTTTGGATTAATACCTGTTTCCAGTACATAACATTTACTTTTATTGTAAGGAATAGATACATACACTTAACAGATCTTAATTATTTTTAATCATTTGACCTTCTCTAACTCTTTTCTTCCTCTATCTCAAGCTCCCCTTCTCATACGCAAAACATCTATCTCACTACTCTCTATTATCTTTTGGTCTGCTCTTTCTTTCAATTATATTCTAGGTTTCTTATATAAGGAATCCGTGTAAAAATCTAAAGTTCTGTGTTTGATTTATTTCACTTAAAATTATGCTTTCAGTGTGCTTCCATTTTCCTTAAAATTACTCTAATTTATCATTGTTCATAACAAAGCAATAATCTGTTGTGTATAAATACCACAATTCCATTATTTACTCTTATGATGATGGATATACAGGCCACTTCCAAGATTTAGCTATTGTGAATTGTGCTGTTATAAACATGTATATGCACAGATCTTATCAGTATGATGTCTTTAACACTTTCAGGAAGATACTAAAAAGGAATAGCTATGTTGAATGGAATTTCTAGTGTTAGTATTTTGAAAATCTCCATAATGATTTCCATAGTGCTTGTACCAGTTTACAATATCATCAACAATGCAGACAGGCATCCTTCTCCCCACAGCCTTGTCATAGTTTATTATTGTTTTATTTCTTTTTTTTAATTTTATTATTATTATTTTTTTTTAGGTTTTCTGAGACAGGGTCTCACTTTGTGGTTCAGGCTGGCCCTGAGCTCAGCCTCAAAGTCACATCACAATCCTCCTGCCTCTGCCTCCCGAGTGCTGGGATTACAGGCGTGAGCCACCACACCCGGCACTGTGGTATGTGGTACTGGTTGCTGCTGGGTGTGGGTCTCCACACCCAGAATTGTTATGTGGTTACCGGGGAATCAAATGCGGGCCCTTGCGCTTGCAAGACAGGCGCCGGAACCACTGAGCTAACTCCCTGGCCCTGTTTTATTTCTTGATAATAAGCATTCTTCTAAAAAGAAGATGTATTCTTGATGTTTTAATTGGCATTACTCTGTCAGAGACATCAACATTTCTCTTCATATATTTACTGGCCACTTGTAGTTTTTTGAGAAATGTCTATTCACTTCAATAGTCCACTTTTTTCCTTTTAAGACATGGTTTCACTATGTAGCTCAGGTTGGCCTTGGACTCACTTTGTAGCCCAGGCAGAGTTCTGGTGTTACAGGGGTGTACGACCACACCCTACTATTGTTGTCCTCCTTTGATTGGATCATTTATTTTGAGAGGTCTTTCTTCTACGTATTTTTCTTTTTTGAGTTATTTGTACTTCCCAGGTAAGATTTGGTTTTCTGAGGAGTCACTAGTCGAAATTTTTCCCATTATGTACACTGTCTTTTCACTCTAGTAATTCCTTCTTTTGCTGTGCAGAAGGCTTGTAATTTAACATAATCCCATTTGATATTTCTTGTGTAATTGGGATTGTGATTAGAAAGTCCTTTTCTGTATCTACATGTTCATTTTATCTACTTTATATTCCAGCAGATTGTTTCTGCTTTAGAAACTATTTAACTCTTTGAGTCATTTTATTTCATTTGGTACATGCTGATAGATATGGGTCTAGATTCAATCTTTTTGTATGCATGTAACATGTACTTATAATGCTATTTATTTAGAAGGCTATCTTCCCTATAGAATATACTTTGGGCACTTTGTCAAATATTAGATGATTTCACCTTCTTTTCTGTTCCACTGAGCCACATGTCTTTCCATGAAAGTACTATGCTGTTTTTAGCATTGTAGCTTTGAAATAAACCTGAAATCTGAGATTCTGATGGCTCCTAGTTTATTTTTAGTTCCCAAATATCTTTCAATATTCTGAGTGTCTTCTGATTCCATATAAACTTTATGGTAGTTTTCTCTAGTTCTGTGAGGAATACTGTTGGTATTTTGAATAGAACTGCATTAAGTTGAGATAAAGGTTTTGGTAGTATAGCCATTTAACAATATCGGTTCTTCCTATTCAGTGACAGAAGAAATTTTGATTTTCTGATGTGCTATTTATTTGACTTTTTATGGAAGCATTTCATTTCCTTGGCTAGGTTTGTGATTATTTCAATTTTCTTGATAGTATTATGATAATATTACTGTATTATTTTCCTCAAGTCCTTCTCAGTCATTTCATTAATGGTGTGTGGCTATTTATTTTTTGTTCATTGATTTTGTGTCCTACTACATTATTGAATTTTGCTTTTAATATTAGGAATTTTTGAAGAAATATTTTTGGCTTTCTATGAGTAGGGCCATACCACATGCAAATAATGATTATTTGAGTTCTTCCTTTCACATATAAATATATGATATATATATCATACATATATCTTCCTTTCATATATAGATTCATATATGTATGCATATAGATATCATATAATATATATATATATATATCTTTTATTTTTATCATGTCTAATTGCTCTGTATTGTGTCTATTTTGTTCCATTTTATAGTCAAAGGGAGAAGTGATAATGAATATCATGTTTTGTTTTTTCTTTTAGAGGAAAACTAATTAAGATTAATATGATATTGAAAGTATGTTTGTTCTATTTTATCACACTGAGATAATGACCTTCTATACCTTTTTTTCCAGAATATTTTTTTTTAATCACGAGTGGATAATGGATTTTGTCAAAGCTTTTTTTTCTGCATCTATGGAGATAACTTATGACTTTTTCCCTTGCTTTGTTTGTGAGATATATAGCATTTACTGACTTGTGTATGTTGACACATTCTCACATCCCAAGGCAAAAGCCAACCTGGTATAAGATATATGATCATTTTGATGTTTGTTTATTTTTATTTGCCTATATCTTGTTCAGTACTCTTGTATATATGTTCTTTCAGAGACTGGCTTGTAGTTTTCTTTGTCTAGTTTTGGGACAAGTTTAGGTCACTGGTTCCCAGGAATGATCAGGGAAATACTCCTTTCCCTTTGCTATTTTTAAACAAATTTAACAAGAATTTTCACTATATCTTCCTTGAGAAGAGTTATTTTAGAATTCATTACTAAATATATTGGATCTTGGGAGTTTTTCAATTGATGGTTTCTTTATTATTTCCTCAATTTCATTGCCAACTACTGAACTGTTATCCTCTTGGTTCTATTTTGGTAATTCATATGTATTTAGGAAGCTTCTCCCCCTTACTTTTTTTTTTCTTTTAGATTTTCTGATTTGTTGACATCAAGTTTTCAGAGTAGTTACTAATTATGAGAATTTCTGTGGTATCTATTCTAAGTGCATTGATATAGATCTTTTCCTTCTCTTTGTTAATTTGGCTAAGTTTGTCTATTCTCTTCAAGAACTAGCTCTTCAATTCATTGATTCTCTGTAAGATCAAAGTGGAATATAATTATATTCATTTCTATACTGATCTAAATGTCTTCTTTATTTATACTAGCTTTGAGTTTGGCCTATTTGTATTTTTCTAGGATCTTTAAGAGCATTATTGGGTTATTTAGTTGAGTTCACTCTGTTTTCTACTGCAGGCATTTACAGCAATACAGTTCCCTTTTAGGACTATTTTCATTGTGTCCCATATATGCTGGTATTTTATGTCAGCATTAACTCTTGATTCTAAGAATTAATTTTTCCTTGATTTATTTTATAACCCAATCAGTATTCAGCAGTGTGCCATTTAAAGTCAGTTGTTTTTAACTCATTTCTAGTCCCACAGCATTGTAATCTGATTGTTACATGAGATAATTTATAGTATTTCATATTTGTTCATGCATACTTTATGGGCTAGTATAGTCTATTTTGGAGATGACTGTACTTTACACTATGTTGGAAAGTGTCAAGTTTCAGAAGGAGCCATGCTTTATTATGGAAGAGAGTGACCTCCCTAATCCTATAAATCCTGATAACCAATATGGAACTTTCACAAAACAACTGGGAAGGCAATAAAGGTGTTTGATAGTGGTTTCTCAAGTGGTATTTTTCCTGTGCAGGATCTTAAATTGAGTCGAGGGCAACTCACAGTTGTATTTAACTTGTTGTAAGATTTGGGATTTTGCCAAGATGAAATGGATCAGTGATGGTTAGCATTCAAAGAAAATAATGACTGCATGGATAGACTTTAGAATATTAAACTGATATAGAAGAGCAAAGTAGAGAAATTTTCAGATTATGTGAATGTAGATGAAACAATATATTAAAATTTCAGATGAGCTAAAAAAGTCAGAGTAATTTATAGAATTCATAAGCCAGAAGAGTGTTCCTGAATTTTCTTTTAATTTTTAAGTATTTAGCATTTATCTTTCCATAATCTCTCTTTACCCAAAATGCTTTGAACATGATAACATGCACATGGTAGATACTTAATGCAGGCAAATGACATTTACACAAATTATGTGGTAAGTTTTTACTTATTCTACTGAGTTCAGAGACATAAAAATTTTCTGCTTTTATTTTTAACTGTATAGTCTCTAGTATCTTGAAAATGCATACGTTTAGAAAATGGTTTTAAAATAAGGGTCTCATCGTAAAATATAAATGAAAACCCTGTTCAGATGCAAGAGCTTCTGTCTATATTGAACTACAAAAATATAAGCAATTACCTCTAGATCCCCCCCAAATGAGGAAAAGTATCTTCTTAAAGTTTTGCTTTTACTATTGACCTATTATTTTATACATAATATAAAAATTAAAAGAAAAATGTTACCTGAAACTGAGTATGAATATTACCTCAAGTTTTGCAAATATTCTCCTTAAGGTAACTATGAAAATAAATATTTCACAAAAAGTGGCTAAACAGTGTGCCCTAAAATGTCTAGTACAAAATATCATTTTACTTATTTATGCCAAGGAAAGAGTTCCATCATATACTATTTTTTTACTCATAATTTACTTCAACAAAGAATCTTTGGATTTATACAGTACATTTTGCCTTTGGAATATAAAATACTTGAAAATATTATTGTAGGCTTTCCAGTAGACTGAGATTAAATGTCTATTTTTATCCTCAGATGCTGAATAGAGAAATGGCTTGGACAAAGTTGGTCAGGTTACTGACAGAATTCAGTATTAAATTCATGACTAGCTCTAAAGCAATGTAGTATCAACTAGAATAAATACTCCAAGACAGACAACCTCTTTCAAAAGAAAGAATATTTTTGATATTAAAATATATGCCATCTGAGGTATCTTAAATACTTTGTTGAAAAAGAATTGAAGATAAGCAGACTAATAATGAAAAATTTTAAAAGCATGCAAAATACATAATGACTGATCCAACCAGTTTTAATAAAATACACAATGTGACAGAAATAATGAAAGATAAATTAACCCACCTATTTTTCTGAAAAAAATTAAGTTTACTTAGAAACCATGCAATCATTATTTTTAAATCAGTGTTTTTATTGTTTGTTACATTATTATAAGATTGAAATTATTTTGCAGCTGAGTAACTGCAAAAAGTGATATAGAAAAGTCAAAAATAAAAGACATTTTACCTGAATTAAATTGATACAAACCAACAACCCACAGTTACTTCTAATCTCTAGTCTTAATTCAGCGTTAATTAGTGGCTGTTGTTTTTAATCCTCTTGCCTCAGTCTCCTAAGCAGCTAAAATTGAAGGCATGTACCCCTGAACTTAGCTTGACAGAAATTCATAGGTGTTTACTACATGTTAGGAATATGAAATGAGTAATAAAGTATTTCTATGGTCACAACATGGCGAAGAGGAAGTTTGTATAAGATACAATTAAAATAGAGAGTCCAATATGTAATAAATATTTAAGAAGTACCCCACTGTAAGTCAAAAACAGCTGGTATGGAGCAGAAGAGGCTTCACCTCTTCATGATTGCATGAGTGTACTGTCTGTGTAGGAAGGAGCAGATCTCTCCCAGAAGTGTGTTGCAACAACAGTATCGGTTTGGGAACATCACCCTTAGCCCTTCCTAAGCTGAATGCTAGCTGCACTGCATAGAAATTGTTCTCAAAGGCCAAGACAGATTTTGGCACTGAAAGGAGCTATTGAGAGATTGTGAAGGAAACAAAACGATAAAACTAGGTATTTTATTGTCGCTTGACATGGAAACTTTCTAAATCAAACTTTCAGGACCATGTAATTAACAGCTTTCTTCACATTGTTATCATGTTAACTTTTTCTCCGATCTCCCCAACACTAATTTCTGAGCCTCTCAATACTCTCAGATCTGATTAAATTTACATAAACTCTAATTTCACAAGTTTCTCTACATAAATTCCTGGAATACATATCTCCTTGCTCAAATACTTGTAGATCTATTCCAAATTGAACCTAGATTAACATAATTTCAAAGCATTGGCCAAATATGTACAGAACTTGAAGAGTAAATGAAATTTTATTGGATGAACAAAGTACAAAATTCATTCCTGTAGAAGGGAAGTGTGTAAACAATGTAAGCAAATGAGTTTAGAAGGCTAACATCCTAAAGGAACAAAATATACTCTTCTAAATGCTCCCACAATTATTATCTATGTCCACTAAAGTAGATGATGCATCTTAATTCTTAATTTTATCCATTTACCCAAATTTCAAAGAGTAGTATTACAATGAGGGGCAAAACTGAGGGGAAAGTGTCATAGGAGACCCACATTCATTTCACCATAAGAGACAATAAATCTGAGCACAGCAAGCAGAGTTAGAAAAGGAGAGCTCGAGTTCTGTGGTATAAATGGAAGCCTTAGATTTAGTTAAAACTGAAAACAGTTCATCTCTTCGATTTCTTAGTTTCCTGAAGAAATGAAAAACAAAGAGAAATAAACTTTTCTCTGTTAAGCACTGTGACTTGAATTTATATTCCCTCACAACCAAGTCATGATTAATAGCTGTTTGAGAAATGTAGGCATTGGAATTACCTTGAAGGTTTTCCTTGTTTGCCTCACTGATACTCTGATCCCTACAGTCTATGAAAAAATGATGTCTTGTGCATATGTGTTTCAACAAATATTTACTAAATGACAAACAGGACCAAGCACTAACCTGGACACTGATCACTCCAAGTGAACAGCAGCCTATCATAATGACAGGCAAATGTTCATTTTCACAGAATGTTCATTCTATTTGGAACATAGAAAAACTTACATTCTGCTAAGTACACAAAAAGACTTCATGAGTAAGTAAATAATATAATACAAATATCTAATTAACTTATTCTTCCACAACATACCAAAGTGATAAATGTTCACTAGTTTGTGACAGCTGAATGACAGCTACTTGGTATAAATCCCATCTGGCCCAGGAATGCCATTCCAAGTAATTACCATTTGCTTCTCCCCTATTTCCTCCCTTCTTAACTCATATAGGTGAGACTGATAAATGGCCTTCAGTGCAGACAGTGATAAATTTAGAAAATATCTGTAAGTGCTCATTGGTACTCAAGTCACAACAGGAAACGACTAGTAGAAACTATAGTTACGTCCCTATATAAGGCATGAATCTTTTTCCTATATCATCCTGCCACTTCTACCAATGCTCTGTTACAATCAACATCTAGCTGGCCAATTCTTTTCTCTGAGACTCTCTGACAGTACTAGTATTAATAATCAACTTTATCTCATACGTGTTGTGAATGATATTATTGTCACAGCCCTTGGTAATTTCATGTATGGAAGACTCCAAGTGAACTGGAGGGTTCTTCTAGGTTTGATCAAACTAATAACTTTATGTATTTGCTTATATCTACAAATCTCCTACATCTTTCTCCCAAGAGATTAGGTTAATAACTTTATTCATAATTTACAAAGAACAATTGCCAATCTGACCACCACATCTACTGCCTTCAGTAGGGTGCATCTACAGAATCTATTCTCTGTGTGTTAATTTACCAGACTTTAATTTACTGTCATCCTATCCAAAATGAAATTCATTCTTGGCTAGACCTCACTCTCATTTATACGCAGAAAAATAATGTTAAAAACTTTTTATTTGCTTCCTGTGTTAGCTAGGGTCCTCCACAGAAATAGAACCAATGTGAGAAATATTCCATCCAAGGATGGAGACCAAGGAACCTCGAGATAAGATGTTCACAAACTGAAGACAAAAGAAAGCTGGTTGTGTGATTCAGCCCAAGTTAAAAAAGTCCACCATGCATTGGAATGGGGGAAAAAAGGTAAGAATCAAGATATATAATGTAAAAGTATAAAATTTCAATGATGAAAGTGATCATAAGGGGTACCTAAAATGTAATGAAAGTTTAAAAATAAATAAATGGAGAAGAAAAAAGAAAGTCCACAGTGGAGGGGGTATTAGTTTAAGTCCTGAAGTCTGAAGATATGAGAATAAGGAGACTCAGTGTTCAGATGTGTAAAGTCAACAGAAGATGACTGTCTCTATTCAAGCAGAGGAAGAAAAATCACCATTCCTCCACATTTTTGCTTTATATTCAAGCACCATACAACAATCCAATAAGTGACAGACACAGATGTAACAGTAGTTCCAATAAAATTGTACTGGAACATCAGTGAACTAGAT
>PVIR01043962.1:0-12324 GCA_004026965.1 Petromus typicus
CAGGAAAGTCTCCCAGGGATGTGGGGGTGGAGACTCGATGCCAAGCAGAAAAGAAACAGCCAGAGAGTGCTCTGCCAAGGGAGTGTTGAAGAATTTAATTCAAGATGAAATGTGTTCTTGTTTGTATATGGTTAATTTTCCTCCCAAGTGAAGGGCTTTGTCTCTCACTTGAGTTTCAGTAGCAGCCGCGTAACTCAGGGAGCATGAGCCTTTCTGGTTGTAAAGAGGACTGCACGGTGTTAACACATCAGGGAGCAAACGTGGCTTGGACTGGTTCCTGGGGCTGTGCAGGAAAAAAAAAGGAGCAACACCTCAGAGAGCGGCTTGGCCTGGGTGGGGATGACGTCAGTGGAGAATGTGAGCTGAAGGAGCCACAGGGCCCCAGGAGGGTGATGGAGGTACGGGAGAGAGGACAGAGGTAACCGGGGTCAGGTTGAGCGGGGCCATTGCGGAGATGTCTGGCCACCGTGAGGGGAGCTGGTGGAGGGCACTTTTCAACACAAATGTACTTGTTTGCATAGTAAGTGCTTGGGGAATCCACTTTCACAAAGAAATATGTGCTCTCACTTTTCTTGAGGCACACGTCTTTCTTGGTCTATCTTTTGTTTGGCTGTTTTTAGTAGAGAAATACCAGAGGGGTTTGCTTCTAGGGTGGAAGGAGAATGAGCGCTCGAAGCAGGGTGCACAGGGACGGCTCAGCCTCCCTGAGTGGGGAGCCGGGGTGGCGGGTGCGCAGCAGGCGGGAGCCCGCTGTCCAGATATGTGAGTTAGGCTGTGACTTTGCTGGTGGCAGATACATCCAGGAAGATACATCCAATTTTCTATGTCTGCTTTTTCAGAAGATGGAAATTCAGATCTTTAACATGAAATCTCATTTTTTAAGGTCAAAAAGCTAACTAGACCGGCATACTGTTGTCTGATCCCCAGTTGCCTGGCTGGCTGTGGCCTGGGGTCCATGGCGTGGGATAGAACATTAATCTGTATACCTTGATAGCAAAATATGCTTCTAATTTTGGTGTATGATTCATTCCATCTGTTAGGTACATGAGTTTTTCTGTTTCTAAAATCAGCTTCTTCTATTTCTGCTGCAGTTTAGGTTCAAAGGCTCTGAAAATCTACTTCTGGGATCTCTGGAGTTCAGCCACTGTGGAGACGGACCAGAGACCCAGGCCGCACAGCCTGCACCTTAACGTCCTGCTGGTCTTCATCCGGGGTCTCGGGGCTCTGAATTAGTTAGGATCTAGCTTTGGTTACTATGACAGACATGGTGGCTTGTCCAAGGTCAGGTTTATTTTTGACTCATGTAAACGGCTGAGCTGGTGCAGTAGTCTGGGGTCAAGTATTGAGGGACTCAGTTTTCCATAAGTTTTTTGCTCCAACTCCCTTGGCCCAGGGATCTTCCCTTTGGTCCAGAGGCCCCACTACTGTCTGCATTTTGGCAAGGGAGAACAGAGAAAAGAAGAGGAGCAGGTCACAAGGCAGGCAGGGGAGGGCAAGCACAGTCTTACCTGTCCTCACCTTCCACTGAGATCTTACACACCTGGCCACTCATGTCAGGAAAGGTGGAGGCGGGTCCTCATTCTGGGCACTGTGCACCGGCTGCACAGTAACAGAGCTTCTATTAGAAGAGGGAGATTACGCAGGACAGGCAGTCATGTGATCAGAAAAGGTGGCCAATTCTGCCAAACACACAAACCCAATTCCACATCTCCACAGGGATCCTCAGTGAGTTTTCAGACTTACTCTCCACAGTGGGAGGTTTTGTTTCCCCTCTAACCAGTTTTGAAGCAAAAAGGTTTTCAAATTAATGTTACAATATTGTGTTCTAAACCTTAGTAACTTTTGTATTTTTCCTCCATACTTCTGGCTACATTTGCATACTAATTAGCCCATATATTTTTTAAAAATTTTACTTATTTTGGACACAAGTTCTCACTGTAGTTCAGGCTGGCCTTTGACTCACATGTGTAGACCATGTTCGCCTTGAATTCACAGAGATCCTCCTGCCTCAGCCTCCTGAGTGCTGGGATTACAGGTGTGTGGCACTGTACCTGGCTTAGCCTCTAATTTGCTTTATATAGCATTATAAATAGAGTCAATCTTTTTTCCTAACTACAAAGGCACTATATAAACCGTCTAAAAGGAAACTTTGCTGAATAGCAAAAATATTATAACAAAATTTGAGATATGCTCCTATTGCAGTGGAGAGGAAATCATCAATGAATATACATTTTTGAACAGGAAAAGTAGAAAAACAATGACCCAAGATTCTACTTTAAGATACCTATCTAAAAAGACAGCACAGCAAACCAAGTAAGTAGAATTAAGGAAGATAAAGAGAAGAGTTGAAAACAGTGACACGGTAAGCAAGTCAGTCAATAAAAGTGAAGTGAAGTCCTATGTGGCACTATGGATGTGTAATCTCAGCACTTGGGGAGGCTGAGGCAGGATGATCAAAAGTTAGAGCCCAGCCCAGGCAATTCAGTGATTTAGTGAGACCTTGTCTCCAAATAAAAAAAGGGCTGAAAATGTAGCTCCATGTCTTTTGAGACTGTCTCAAAAGGACCTAGGTGTGAAAAATACCCAGGTGTGAAAAAAAATTAAAACGGAAATTAATTCTTTAAAGAGATCAACAGAATTGACAAACCTATAAGCAACATTCTTTTATGTTTTGATTTTATCATTCAGTGTTTTTGTAGGAACATCTTAAAAAGTCGTCTTATATGGCTCTAGATTAAAGCAGCTCTTTCCAAAAGCTGCGCAGGTATCTTAGGGTGCATATACTTGTACACTGCATAGTTTTTCTTTTAGTCACAGGGATTTGTCTCCAGTGCTAGGCTACTAGGAATAGGAGTGCAGTGAGTAGCTCTGTGCATATCACTACAAGGGCTGATTCTTCCATGTCTAGGAGTGAACTTTTCAGCAGCTGGAAAGGTGGCATAAGTTCTGTTGTATATTTATAGCCATCACCACCTTTCCCCATCAGTTTGGAAGAAGCATTTATTTATACATGATGAAAATCAACTCCATCTATCACTATCTAACTCAATTTACAACTATTTTTACAGGTAACAAAGATTCACTTTATGTGTGTGTGGTACTGAGAACTGAACCCAGGGCTCTTGTGCTGAGCTACATCCCAGGCCTTCATTTAATTTTTTATTTTGAGACAGTGTTTTTCTAAGTCAATAAGTTGTTCACGCTGGGCTCAAACTTGTGATCTTCTTGCCTCAGCTTCTCAGAGTGCTGAAAGATTCTGTTCATGTTGTCATGTACAGATTACCAAAATTGAGTCTGTCTGTGGTCAGGCCCCACTGGTGACTGATGACCGGGAGACAGGTCTGTGTGTGAGGCCGCTGGCTGCCCGGGCTCTGCTCTGCCAAGTCTGTCGGGCCTGTGGATCAGGCGCCCCTCCCCCACACTCACCCCCACCTCTGCAGAGGTCAGATCCTAAAAGCACCTTGAACCCTTCTGTGTCTGGAGCTGCCGCCTGAGGCGTGAGAAGTTGGCCGGGTGTTGGACAAGCAGGTCCCCACGTCTGGCTTAGTCTGCTTGACGCTCCCATTTGACCCTATTTTCTTCATTCAGCCCCTCAAATTGAGAGTCCCGAGGTTGGCAGGAAGTATCATTTTAGGGATTCTGATCCGATTTACCCAAGACATCAGGAGTCACCTTTTATGTTTATTTTAAAATATTTATCTCCAGACCTGTAATACCAGCACTCAGGAGACCGAGGTAAGAAGGTTTGAGTTCCAGGTCAGCCTCGACTACATAGCAAGACTGTCTCAAAAGAACAAAAAAATTTCCACGTCCAATGTAGACCTCTTTTGATTTCTGGGTTTGCATGGTCAGCTGTGTTCTGCATCCCTCCGTGTCTGTAAGCCTTGGGGTCCCCTGCTCCCCACTCTGCAGTTGCCTCAGCAATGACAGACCTTGTCCCGGGTGTTTGGTAGCTGAGTCCCACTCTCTTGCGGGCGTTAGGAGACACTCTCCTGGTGTCCGGCTCTGTCCTGCATTGCGACAGGACCAGGTCATCCACACCCCCGCACTGAGCCCGACATCTCTCACTGGCGCAGGAGCCATGACCAGGATCAAGTCCTCCCACCTAGGGGTCTGTCTCCTGCTTCTTACCTGCTCTGTCCGATGCCTGGAGAACAGGCCCTCTGTCCCAGCCTCATGGCCTCCGCTCTGCCCAGGATGGGCTGGGCGCTGTGTCCCTTGGTCTCTACACCCGCTCCACCCTCTCGCCAGCTGGGCACCTGCTCCAACCTCCACCCCTGGGGAGACTGCGCTCCCCTTCTGTGAACTGTCCTCCCAGCACCACAACCAGCCCACCCTCCAGCTCTGTCCTTCTTGCCCTGACTCCTGCGTGGTTGACATGGCCCTTGGGTTGGATTCTTCCAGAAGCTGACCTGAAACTGGCCGTGAGTTCAGGTATCTGAGGTGTCCCAGGAGGCTCCAGGAGAGCGGAAGTGAGGGGCCAGGCAGGCGGCCATGACAGGCCTCTGGGGGAGCTCAAGGGGATGAACGGAGGGGTGAGGAGCCGGGTCTATGCAGAGGGCACTTCCTAGGAGGCCAGTTCCTGGTCACACAGGCCCTGCATTAGGGAAAACGCAGGATAAAGGGCTGCAGAGACAGTGAGAAGACACTGCAGGACCTGTGGTGACCACTGAGGGCCCTGGGCCGGCCCAATGGCATCTGCTATACTCGCTGTCTCAGGCTGTAACTTGTCATTGCTCCGGGGACTTCACCTCTGGCGCCCTTTGCTTCCCCCAGGGGTATGTTATGTGGTCGGCCCTTCTGAATATGTGCCATGTCTTGGCGATGCCTCCTTGCGCTGCAGTGCTGGACACAACCTTAAAGAGTCCAAATCCGGACAGAGCAATGTGTCTGGGAAGTCACAGACCTCACCCTGCCTCTGCTCTCTGGGTGACCTTGGAGCCTGTGGCCAGATGCGGCCACACTGGTTTTTCCAACAGCAGCTGCCCCGTGGAGGAGTTGGACCTGTGATCACAGCTCCTGCTCCAGCTGGCGCCTTGCAGAGGCTCCGAGGGGGAGATGTCCTTAGATGGTGTCACAGCCACGAGTCCTGATGCAGATGTGACGGTAATGGTCCAAATTACCGGCCATCCAGCTCCATGGGACAATCAGGAGCCCAGAAATTGCTCCTGAGTACAGCCTCTAGTGACAGCTTTTTTGAAATTGGCCCACCTGGTTTGATCAGGAGAAAGCAACTGACGTGCATTTTTGTTTCTTCCTTTTGTGGAGAAGGTGATATCATTTTGGAGATTGCCCAAGACCCCAAGGACAGGGACTCTTAAACTCCATCTCCATCCCTAATGGCAAAGGTTCCATTTCAGCATCGATGTGAACTCTGGTTGAATCCTGAACTGAAAGTAAAAGCTGTAAGTCTGGCCATTAGATTATATGGCTGGGTCTTTAGCATATGATTCGAGTGTGAAAATAGTGTCGAGGTTTTTATATAAGAAACATCCTTCAGGGGATAAACACTGAAGGTTTGAGGGGTGAAATGGTATGATCTTTACTCACACTTTCAAATGGCTTCTAGAACAGGAAACACACACACACACACACACACACACACACACACACACACACACCAGTAACACCCGTGGACACAGATGACCCATGTGCAGAGTGTGACTAGCTGGCAAACCAACTAAGAAATTTGTGATGTTCATTATACTGCTTTGAACCTTTGACTTCTTTTCTGTGAGCTAAGAAGATGGGAAAAAATGAAAATGAAAACAAAATTTTAAAAAACCAGACAGCACAACGTCCGAATTGGGGCGGGGACAGCTAGGTTTCAGCCTGTCTGGGAAACCTGTGTGAATGCTGCCAGTGCCAGGACAAAACAAAGTGTTCTTTTATCTTTTTTTAAGCTCTAAAGAATAAAATCTGGGCAGAGCTGGAGAACAACAATCTCTCATTCCAGGGGCGATGTGCTGAGGCGAGTGGGTGGTGGTGGGCAGTGTCCGGCCGGGAATATGAGCCGGGCTCGTGGTCAGCACTTCTGCCAGCGCCACGGCTGGAAGTCCAGCAAGGAGCGTTAGAAGATGCAGAAAGCCATCTGGGTGAGGTCATACACGGCCACTAAGAAGCGCTGTGCTCAGAGTGGGCAACTACAGCTGCCCAATAAAGAGAGGGGATTAAACCAATGGGCCATAGGAGAGAGTGGTCAAAGGTGACCGGGACCACGAGATCTTAAAGTCCCAAGCAGGGTTGACTTGTCTTTGCAGAAGAAAGTTGTGTCTTTAGGTTGAGGCTCCTGGGCACACTCTGGCGCCGCCCCCAGCTGAGGTGTGGGCCCAGAGGGCAGGTCTCGTTTGCTGAATTTTCAGGCCCTGGCTGGCCCTTCCCCAATGGGGAGCCAATTTGTGCACAGCCAGGCTACAAGGCCCCTGGGGATGATCATGCTGGGTGGGCCTGAGGGGCAGGGGCTGGTCTGGGCCCCACCTGACCCTTCAGGGCACAGAGCTCCAAAGGTACAAACTGAAGGGTTTTTCTTTAGCCTGATGATCTGGAGAAAGTCATATGACAGGTGCGGGCTATGGCAGAGTCCCATACTTCATCTGGGTGAATGTATCCCCTTCCCCAACCCGACAGCCAGGACACCAGCCACCCCAGGGAAGGGATGCCTCTGCCACCTGGACAGCCCTGAGCTTCCTTCCTGATTGCTCAGCGGGGCAGACAGAGGCAAATGAGCCAATTAAAGCCACGCATATCCTGCTTTCTGGTGACTTGAGACCGGCTTCCCACGTGGAAAGGGTCCAAAATAGAAACCAAATCAACATCTCAGAAAGAAAAAAAAGCCACATTTGGTACATGAGTTGAAAGGAAAGATGTCTTGGCTGCTGGGAGCATATGAGGTGGCTGTTGCTCCACAGCTACAAAGGTCACAGCCCGACCTGGACCTGAATGTCCTGGAGCCCTGGACGGTCAGCCTGTGACAGGTCTGTGGGTGAGAGCTCTGCTCCCCTCTGTCCGCACTTCCTGAGCCTGGTTTCAGGTGACAGCAGGTCAGAAGGAGCCAGACGCCATTTGCCTAAGGAGAGAAGAGGAGAGCAGGTTCGACTGAAGGTGTTTGGGCTGGGACATCGGCTGGCACCAGTGACCAACAGGAGATTAACCTTCCACCAGGGCTGTAGGTCATGTGGGGACCGGGAGACCCACACATCTCCCTGCAAGTGACTTCGTGTCCACTGCTGAGGCCCTGCGAAGGGGCGAAGTTACCACAGTTCCTGATGTAGGAACTAGAGGGGCCAATGAGCTGCCCTGCGGCACCTGCTCACACTGTGGGTACCTGACCAGTTCTTGAAGTAACACAATAGCTCCAAAGCAGAGAATCAACTAAAGACACCTGGAGCTGTGGAATTCAGAGACAAGGGCACCCGTGAATAATACAGGGACTGCATGCGGTCAGGTTTCAAGGCGGCTCATTGCTCAGCCTGCAACGGGAGACCTGCTTTCCACCACGCAGAGCCTCTTAATTAAACCTTATTTGTTGAGGGGACGAGGGTGTTTGTGTCACGGAGTCTGCAGCATCTTCGAAAAAGCTCCTTTCTGGTAGGAAGAGCCGGATGTTGCTGTTCTCCTTCCTCCCTAGCGAGAACGGACCGCACAGGTTCCCTGTCAGGATCCGCTGTCCTCCTTAGAGGACTCCGAGACTCCCCTGGGGCTTGCGGCTCCTGAGACAGTCGGAGCCCCCTCCCCCTCAGTGCTGGACGCTGGGCCTCCCCCTCCCCCACAGTGGGGGAGCCTGCGATGACCGGCGGCGATGGCCTCTGGCTCTGTCCCTTCCGGGGTTTCGCCGCTGACCCTGCGTCCCTCCACTCTCGGAGGCCTCATGGTGACGCTCCAGTCAGCAGTGCTCTCTCCTCTCTTCACCTCCCCTCCCTCCCGCAATTTGTGCTCCTGACTCTGTGTGCACCACCTGGACCACCGTGAGGGGAGGACGGCCTCAGGTTCAAGGTCCCTGGCAGGTGAGCAACACTGTCAAACACACAGACATCCTTCGCCAGCACCGTCTACCTGCCCTCGAGGAAACAGCCTCATGATGTGGCCGGAAGGAGCCGACGATTTGCGAGCTCGTCAGCATGGCCCTGATCTGTATCTGTGTGAATAGAGGCAGTGAAGGGGTGTCAGTGAAACGAGGCAGCCCCTGCCTCCTCCTGCCGTGTGACACTGAGCCGCCCACACTCGGAGTGGGGCCTTTGTGCTGGAGAAGCATCACCCCATGCCCACGGTCACCACTACGGAGCCAGAGAGCGGGCAGGAGCTCCCTCCACCAGGCAGATGAAAATGAATGGAGCATGGACGCCAGGGGGGTCCTGCCCTCCTGTTAACGGGAACCAGCCTGGACCACGAAGCAGCTGGGTGAGTGTCCCTGAGAATTTGGGTTACAAAGACTTTTCAGAAGTTCAAGGTCATCGGGCCCACCCTTGGATTCTGCCACAGTCTGTCCATCATGGCCTCCTGCTGAGGACTGTCTTTCCTCTGCCACGTCTCTGCTGGGCCGCCTTGCCTTGGAGCTAGCAGACTAGGGACTGAAATTTCTACAATCTGGGCCAAAATAAACCCATCCTCCTTTAACTTGTCCTTTAATTTTGTCCTAGAAATGAGAAAAGGCACACATTATAGTTTTACTATATAGTGATTTTCTGTTCTGTGATTCTGTAAACTATGACAGAAATTGTCATAAATGTCAACATCTGGATAATGTTTTTGATCATATCTCATATGTGCCTGGAAGACCCCTCCATAGGAGACTTTGGGACAGCATTTTAGACCTGAACCATTACAGCCAGGCAGCAAATCCCTCCTTGAGGGAGAAAGGTCAGGACATCTCCCTGGCCTCCAGGAACTAGAGACAGTCTCCTTGTTCAACCCTTGACCAGTTGTGTTTAAACAGTAGAGCACCTCAGAGCCTCTGTTTCCGAGTCTGTAAAATGGGAAGAATACTGAATTTCACTGATTCTCAGATGCATCTTTTCCATGGGTTAATATCTCTACTCTCTGTGTGTCATATAATCAATGGGGTCCTAGCCCACATCACCACTGATGGCCATGCTTTCTATTCTTAATGGTGCAGGAAACACTAATGCATTATGGAATCAATTTTGTCTCGGGTGTGTGACAGACAGGACCATCTGCCCTTGGCCCGGTATTATGAAGGTTATGGGAGACAACTTGGGGTTGACATGCCTCTGCACATCACAAAACACCCTGCAGCCTGCATCCCAGCTATGTAGTAGTGTCCCTGGCCAGCGCCTCTGCTCCTTATACTTTTTCTGAAGACATTGGGCAGCACTGTGATACTTTGCTTTTTTCTGGAAGTTTAAGTTTTAGCCAGTGAAAGGCAGGAGGGGGAGGGGGAGGGGGAGGGGGAGGGGGAGAGGAGGTGGCTCATCCCTAGGCAGTGCCCTGACCCTGCAGTTCTGGGAAGGAGACCCTGCATCCTGGCCCCATGGATTCTGAGGTACCCACCTGGTGTCCATGTGCACCACGTGGGGGCCACAGATCCCACTGAAAGCCCCCTCTGCTCCGCCATCTCCTGCTTCTCTGAGGACAGCCTAGCCACCCCACACTCCTTCCAGAAGACACCAGAGCCTTCGGTGTCAACTCTCACTAGCACCCAGCCCTGGATAGTCTGGAGTACTCAGTCACAGGAGAGGAATTACCTCCCCAGTGGGCCCCTTCCAGGTGTACCCCCCTGGGGACAGAGGCACAAGTGTTCACTGTCACAGCGAACTTTCTTTTTTCAAGTAAAAATTGATTCCAAAAACTTTCCAGAGCCCCTTACTCTCATTTTTGTAGGACTAGCAGAACCAGGCCTCCTCTCAAACCCCGTCATACTATATTCAGTGCAAGGAAGAGTTTTGAAAGCTGGGCTCTGGCCAGCTCTGCATAATGTATGAATTAAAAATAATTTTATTCCCTCCCCTGTCTTTATACGTTCTCTCAGTGAATTGTAGAGCCCATAATAAGCTTTCTGGGGGAAGATGTCCATGATAAAAAGTTTATATTTCATATTTATACAGAAATAGCATGAATGAGCCCAGGGGCTGCTTGCCCGTCAGTGCTGGGACTTTGTTTTAATCAGAACTCTGGTGGTTAGAGAAAGAATTTCAAGTTAAGTTGACTTAAGGAAACAGGAATATAAGGGCCCCACATCACTGAAAAGTTCAGAGGCAATGGCATTTAGGTATGGCTGTATCCAGGTACTCAGACGCCATTACCAGGGCAGGTTATCTGCATCTCTCCAGTCTCATATCCTTAGACTATGGGCACATTTGCAAGCTAGCTCTCTGCAGTGTCAGCACCACCAGAAGCCCTAGCATTCCTCTTCCCTGCTTCCTATCCCAGTGGAAAGACAGCCTGGTTTTCCATTGGTACCAAATCAAGCCGTGGAGTGAGTTCATCTGATTGGCAGTTTTGGCACTGAGCTCCTTGAAGCAGTGGCCTTAGCTGTGGAGAAGGCCTGGACGGAGGAGCAGGTCAGGGCCATGCATACTCACTCCTATGGATGTAGAGTTGGGGGCAGCTATTCCAAAGAAGATCAGGACACAAGGGTGCAGACACTGACAGGGCAACCTTGGGTGTTTCTAGCTCTCATAGTCTTGGTTATTCTTATGTTGCCCCCTCTGTTCTGGAGGACTCATTGCCTAGCCATGTAGCTCCTGGGCTGAAATGTGCTTGGGTTTCTGAAAAGCTGAAGAATTATGTTTGGCTTTAGAGTCATGCACTCAGAGCCCTTGCAGCTCTGTGCTCACGGCCACATCATGCAGGTTGTGCCTCTGTTTCTTCACCTATAGCACAGGGCTGGACATTGCATCCACATTCCAGTGTTAGCTACGAGGAGGGGATGAGCTGAGCCATGCCTGGTGGCACTTGCTGGATGTCATTTGCCAGTGGTGCAGTCTGAGCTCAGTGCTCTCTAATAGGTCAGATTCACATACATTTCAGGGGTCAGAGTTCAGTGGCTCTAAAAACAAACATACCAAAAACACCTTCACTTAGGCTGTCCCCAAATTGCCAGCGTTAGGGATAAAGAAGGATCAACAGGTGATCTCCCATCTCTCAGAAACCCTCCCGTGTTATCAGGTTAGTGGTGTCCTGAGGTTCAGGGACACATATGTGGTGGAGTCCTTAGTCAAGTGTTGGCAGAGAAGGCACTAATGGGCCAGGTATGACCCAGGTGTTGTAGCTGCGTCACCTCCTGCACCTACATCAGCCTGTGGTCGGTGTCGTGCCTATCTGTGGATGAGGAAGCTGCAGTCTGGCACTTTAAGTCTTTCGTTCACATCACATGGAGTACAGCTACAGTACTGGGATCCAAACCAACAGCAGAGAAGCAGAGGCCCTTGTCTACCCTGCTGGGCCCCTGTCAGGTCAGGCGGTGGCCCTACTTTTATTAAGAAGCCCATTTGGAAGAATGTATTGCTAAGGCATCCACTTCTTTTATTTTGTAACAAGGGCTTGTAGGAATCCCCTCCAGAGGCCTGGAGCTGGCTCTGGGGTAGACCTGGAGCCTGCTCAACAGTGGGTCCTGTGTTACCGTCAGGCACAAACTGCCCTAAAATGAAAGGAGCCAGAAGGTACACGTCCCTCACCCCACGCCGGAGCCTGTCAGGTTTGTCTCCGGACCTACACGGTAGGAGGTGGGATTCCTGACCTTCAGTTGTCTGTGTGCAAACCTGAGGTCACTCTCATCTCGAAGGCTTCTGTGCTGGCAAGAGCTGCAGAAATATTCTCAAATGCAGGAGCCATCTGGGGCTCTTATTTTATCCATAACCCAGTGTCTTGGAAATGAAGTTCATGGCCTCAGGGCAGGAGGGACCCAGCACGAGCCCAAGAGACTGAAGTTGGTTCTCATTCTGGGCCCAGAGCCAGGATCTTAGAGAAAGGGAAGTCTGCACTTGGGGGTCTAACTCCAGGGGGTGATGGTAGGGGATGGGGAAGCCCAAGAGCCCAGCACCAGCCCATGCTTCCACCTGTGATGGGACAGGGACCCCTCTGTTGGGGGAAAGTGTGGGACCCTGAGAAAGGGCCACTGGAGGGCTAAATGGGTGGGTAATAGGTGTGCCACAGACATATAAACAGGGTTTTTTTTTTTTTTTTAGGTTTTTGGAGACAGGGTTTCGCTTTGTGGTTCAGGCTGGCCCTGAGCTCAGCCTCAAACTCACATCACAATCCTCCTGCCTCTGCCTCCCGAGTGCTGGGATTACAGGCGTGAGCCACCACGCCCGGCACTGTGGTATGTGGTACTGGTTGCTGCTGGGTGTGGGTCTCCACACCCAGTAT
>PVIR01043963.1:0-11459 GCA_004026965.1 Petromus typicus
GTCTGCCTGTGGAAGATCTGTGAGGGGGTGCACTCAAAAACTGATTTCTAAGCTCAGAGAAAGTTCAAAGCCACACAATGAAACCAAGACTTTGAGACCACTCCAGGAGCACAGACCTGGCCTTGGGTCCGGCTTTGTATCTCCAGGTAGGGTTATAGAAACTTGTTTCTGACAAGTGACCAGAAAAGCCAGCCAAACGCTCTTAAGGTGTTTACTCATTGAGACAATGTAACATTTGTTGGTAATAGGTAATTAACCAAGGAAAAGAAAAAGCTGGAATATTTGAGACACTTTAAAGGTTTTGGGGGCATTTAAATTGTTCGCCTGATGTTATTCTTTAGAGCAGCGCTTCTCTTAAAGGACTCTGTCAACAAATGGAAGCTACTCTGCTTTTGATGGTTTTGGTGTTCACGTACATTTAACTAGGAAAACACCACACAGATGTTTCTTCCCTTCTGTGCCCCTGCCCCTCCCCCTCCCTAACACATAGCCTTTAGGTGCCAGTAGATTCTTAGTTTTGCTCACCATGGTCGGGTATCAAGCCAGTTCCTGGCCTCAAAAGAAGAACAACTTTTTTCCCACCGGCCTGAATGAGCTCAATTGCTCGCGTATGTGTGATGCCTTGTGTAGGTTCACCATTGATTTCAACAATCTGGTCACCAACCTAGACGGGAACATTCACAAGAACAAGATGAAATGATGTATCCTTCAGTTCTGCTTTTGTCAACTCTAGAGCTCTGCACCCTTGCTAAGTAACTGTCTCATTTGTAAAATATTTAACTGGTCCAACGTGCTTTACTGCTAGAGTTGATGTACGGACAGATGGCAACAATAGGGAGAGACAGTGAACTGTTTCACTTTACAAAAACCCTACCTGGGAAAATTTTGCCTGGTTAGGAACTGGGTATCTTGAAATTCAGAATCAAATTCTAGATAGACAACCTGGCATGCCCAGCATCCACTAAAGTAAAAACCCAAAATATGATTTTCACTACCCTGCATGAGGCCTTGTGTTTGATGCCCAAGACTGGTTAAGGAAAGAAAGTCTTTAAGTGTTCCTCCAAAAGTTATGCAGAGGTAAAATAAACCGAATCTAGCTACAGACAGCGGCAAACAGAGCAGAATCTTCAATTTCCTAACACCTGCTCCGGGAAAACTGCCTGTGCTCTGGGCTGCTCCTCTATCCATCTACAGTGGAGGCCATAGCTAAATGGCAAACTTAGGATTTTAACCTGTTAAGAGTGAAGCTTGGCGAGGAGTTTGATGTGATCACTTGTTTGTAAGCAATTTCTTGCCTCAGTAAGTTGCTTTTGTTATTCACTGGAAACACTTATTTTAAAAGGAAAAATATGGAAAAACAAGTATGACTTCTGCAAAGGACAAAAATAACATCTTAAGGTGACATGGAACTGAAGGGTATTGGTTTCACTGAAGGGTATTGGTTTCACAATAGGAATAAATGACAGAACATTACTAATATATAGCCCAGAATGCAAATATTTATGGGTTTACAAAATCCAAAACTAACCTAGCAAAGAGTTCAGGAATTGATAGAGTGGACCATATCTGTATCCAAATACAGTACAGCAGAGCAGTAGGAGGCGGGACCTTAGCATCCCTGTTTGTAGACGCTTCGGGCCCTCACCTCCCGCTCTGTTCTGGATGCAGTCGGTGAGGTGCAGGGTGACTGCACACAAACGTTTCAAGGTCTAAATTACAGTGTGAAGGTTTTAACTGGAGTGTCTATCCCACTCATACAACGCAAAATGCCACCAAACTAATAAAATTACTTGAAAAGATGCTGGTGAATAACATCACAACCAAAATCAATGGATGTAATAATACTGCTGTGATGTGAACAACCTCCCCGATCAGGCACCGACAATGGTGTTTGGAGGTGAGCGGTTGATTGGTCCACCTGTCATAAAAGGGAGCTGTTTTTAGATGGGGGTGCTATCTGC
The DNA here is from genome assembly GCA_004026965.1 of Petromus typicus. Lineage (NCBI taxonomy): Eukaryota > Metazoa > Chordata > Mammalia > Rodentia > Petromuridae > Petromus > Petromus typicus. The sequence continues at coordinate 1,962 of PVIR01043963.1, forward strand.
CACACAAATGGAAGTTTTCAGGTATGGTAACAGGAAACAGCTAAAAACTAAGGCAGGGGCCAGGGCTTTAGCTCAGTGGTTCTGCGCCTACCTTGCAAGGGCCCGGGTTCAATCCCTGGTAACCATCTAAAACACCCACCAGCAATCAGAACCCCCTACCACAGTGTTAGACGTTGTGGCTAACATGTGTAATCCCAGCACTCGGGAGGCAGAAGCAGGCAGATTGCTGTGAGTTCAAGGCTGAGCTCAGGGCTTGCCTGAACTACAAAGTGAGACCCTGTCTCAAAACAAAAACCAAAAAAACCCCACCAACTCAGGCAGTAAAAAATAGGATGGAGAAAATAACCCCAGAAATCCCTTACTATGCCCACAACATCTAAGAACTCCGTACCTAGATTCTTCCTAAGTCTTGGTGGAATCACTTTCCCAAGGTTATGCCAAGAAGTTAGCACTATATATTAATATACACATATTATGTATATATTACACAGCATCCTGCTTACTCTAATTATAGAAGGCAGCATTTGGAACATGCTCAAGGGAAATCTTATAAAGCACGGTTGAATACAGTTCATTTCAGTCACACAGTTCGGCTTAATCTGGCCAAACTGTCTAGAACAGACTGCAAATGCAACTTGTAGTTGAACACATTTGCCACCAGGTGTCATTTTTGTATAAGACCAAATGAAGGGACTGTGGCGCATTTTATAATGAACTACCCCACACTAAAGTTTTTTGAAATGGCACGTGAGAAAGAAATGTAACATTTTAAGTTGCCCTAAAAATTTCACTAATACGGGGAAATAAATATTGGAAAGGTTCAAATTCAGTTTTGTATTGAAATATTAGGAGAGAGAAATAGAAAAATGGAGAAAAGATGAAACAATCAAAAGAGGAGGCAAGTATGCAGGCCTGTGGTCTTAGCAGTCCAAAGGGTCAGGCACAGGATGGAAAACTCACTCTGCTGTGGCAATTTACTGAGAGGCTGCACTCCGAAAAACAGAAGGTACATGGGGCGGGTCCGTCCCTGTCACCCCACTGGTGACACACCCTATTGTCTTCAGCAAGTTGAACAGCCGCCAGAGGGGTAACATTTCAACATGTGGCTTGCTGTTAGGAGCTCTCTGCCTCCACTGAGCTCAGATCTGAAGGAATGGGGACCAATGCTAGACTGCCAAGTTTCCTTGGCAAGTGACTAGGTCTCCCCAGACTGCACTTTAATCTGTGTAGGGTGACTGCCACTTACCTCACAGACTACAGTTAACAGAAGGTAAAATACATGTTCTCTGTAAGATAGCAGATTAGATAAAGCTGATCTTTTGTGTTAAATCTGTCAGACACACATGGATGTGGGGTGGACACCTGTATTCCCAGAACTGTGGGAGGCTAAGGCAGGAGAACCCCAAGTTTGAGTCCAGCCTGGGCAGCTTACAACTGAGACCTTATCTCAAAATAAAAATGGGGACGGGATGCAGTTCAGTACAAAGGCCACGAGTTCAGTCTACAGTACCACGAAGTAAAAATTTGAGGACAGGAAGAACCTTCTATAGGGCATCCCTCTAACATACAGAGATGAAGGAGAAAGCAGATATGTAACCACCACTGTCCTGCACTTGCGTCATGCTGAGAGCTGAGAACATCCAGTAGGGCAGTACTGATGGGAATCTAGTCCTTCAAACAGTAAGGGCTGAGAGATGAGGGACTTCCACCTCTGGTCACTGTACAGGTGGCTAAGTGGAAAAATTCCTTGGCTTATTTTTTTCCTGGAAGAAACTAAAGATTCTTCTGTTTATCCTGGCTTAGGTGTTAAGAGGATGAAAGTATATTTTGTTAACTAATCCATTTACCCCCAGATGTTGGCTACACAGTGAGAATGACCTGGCTTACTGATCAAGATCAGAACGCAGTGCAGCTGCGCTGCAGTCGCCCTGTGGAGACTCAGCTGAGTGGCCGCGTGCCTCTTAGCTGGGGGGTTCTGCCTCCCCTCGAAACCAGTTATTTCTAGAGGTTTCTGGTCTAGACTGGAAGCAGAGGCTGGGGCAGAAGCCCACTCACGTGAATCCGGCCATCCTTGATGGCAGGGCCGTCCTCGGCGAGGCGGAGGATGAACAGCCCCATGTTGTACTCCTTCCCACCTCGCAGGCTGAACCCGAAGCCCCGGGGACCGCGCTCCAGCTCCACCGGGTAGCAGCCCAGGCTCTGCAGGGACAGCAGGGAGACACAAGTCCCTCGTGAGGAAAGCCCTCCTTCCTGTGTGGCTGGCAGGAAGGCTTCTCTACAGGTGATGCACATTTCTGTGTCGAAGGATGCAAGTTTGGGTTGTCCGGTTACTTTTTATTAATACAGCCTTAAGGTTACATGTCCCCTACTTGGTCAGTGTAAATTGCAAGACAACAGGATTTTAGGAAACACTTCCGTTTTATCAAAGGAGATTTGACTAATTTTTCTGAAAAAAGAACAAACAGAAGCCCCCTATATTATTAGCTACATACACATTATGTGCTTGTAAGTATTTGACCAAAGGGGTCCATTGTGTACCTTTCCTTCATTCTTCCTGTCCTCCCATGGAAGCTAACCAAATATTAAGCACAGCAGGTCTGCAAGAATTATTAATTCTGGAAACTAATTTACCTGAGCTTATTTGCAATAAAAATCTTCAGTGTCAGTGATAGAGCAACTCAGACTAGCAGAGTCCAGCTTACCTGGCTGTGCCGGCTGCCCAGCACCGAGACCACAGCAGTGTCGGGCTGTGCCAGGTGCTTGTGGTCAGACCACGAGTGTCTGTACAGGCTGGAGGCGTCCTTCCCCATGTCACCTTCCAGGGTGGTTCTGTAAGAGAGGGTCCATCACTATCCAGACTCAGAAAAACAATGAATCCTCTCTGTTCTCCCTCTGACCGAGACTCACCTAGATCGGGTGTGGGGGAGACCCTGGACAACATCCCCATTTCTTTAAAATACTGACTCAGTGCAGCTGACATGAGAAAAACTGGCACTCAAAGCTGAGCCACAGGGCAGCTCTACAGTGCCCATGTCAGGGTGAAAATGACGCTCATGCAAGCCCGGTGCTCTATACCAGTATTTTCAGCAAAAAGAGGAGTGAAATACAGTTCAAGTCCGGGGCTTCCTTTAGTCCCAAGTCTCCTGTGTCAGCCTAGGTGGAGACACTGCCCAGGGCGGGAGCTGCTGGGCACAGGGCAGTCTGCCAGGAGGAGGCTGCGCACACGTTCTCTGACCTCGGCAGCTGCCTTCTGCATATCTGTGGTGTCAGGGTCACGAGCACAGAAAGAGAAAAAGCCCAAAGCTGAGGAGATAGTCCCACCTGTCCCCGGGGCCATGGCTGGCCTGTGCCTGGCCCGTGGGTCTGTGTTGCAGTGCTGGGCTTTGCCTGGCAGAGTTTGTTCCGGACGGTGGACCGTGCAGCTCTAGTCAAATGAAAAATCAAGAGAAATGAGAATTTCCATTGGACAACATGAAGGTCAGGCGGGTCTGGTAAAGCAAAACAACGGCGCGCACTAGTCAGCTGTCCAGGACAGCAGCACGTCGTGCCTTGGCTGGCTGACGTCCTACTCCCCAGGCCCCTCCTCATTCTGGTCATTGAGCAGCCTACGAGCCGGGAATACACTCCAGGAAGGATCTGTTGGTTTCTGGATCATATGCATCAGAATCAGGAAGCCACTCCCAGTGACAATGACGATGGTGGTGACAGGCCTTGGGAACGCTGCACATGGAGGCCTGTCTACTAACTACCCACACATCTTTGTACCCACTTTTTTTTTTGCTTGTTTGAGACAGGGTCTCGCTTTATAGTTCAGGCTGGCCCTGAGCTCAGCCTCAAACTCAACATCAGTCTCCAAGCCCAGTATTGTGTATGATTACTGGGGGATCGAACCCGGGTCCTTGCGCTTGCAAGACAGGTGCTGGAACCATTGAGCTAAATCCCTGGCCCTGCGCCCACATTTTAATACAGGAGCAGCTTTTCTGCCTGACACTGACCACCAAAGATCACAAAGTCATCCTGCACCCTGGCGGATGTTCAGAGAGCTTCAGCTGCTTCTGTGTTCTGAGAACACAGCACAGGTGCAAAAGCAACACATTTATGTCTCGTCCCAGATAGCTGCCAGCCTCTTGCCGCTCCTCGCTGGCGAAGCCCACAGCTGAACACAGTAACTGCCAGTGCTAGAGCTGATGGCAGTCAGGAGATGCCGTAGCATGAGTCTCATGGCTGTCAGACTTTCAAGACTTAAGTTGCCAGGCTGGCCTCAAACTCGTGTCGTCCTGCTGAGCCCCCACAACTGCTGGGCCTGCTGGGGTCACAGGTGCACGCACCACCATACCGAGCTAGCCTCAGTTTTGGAAGCTCAAGCTTCTAAACATTTCACTCTGTACAAGTAACAAAGCCCAGAATAGTTAAATATAAAAGACAGAGCACAGCTTAGTGATTATGACCAGTAAACTCTGAGGAACTGTAAGCCTAACATCATTTATTATATGTTCTCGAGGAAGCTAGCTATATTTTTGGTACATCTAATCACATGTAATGAGGGAATCATAGTTATCTCACTGGGCTAGTGTATCAAATGAATTTATAAATGTATGTGCTTAGAAATGGTTTGACAATATTCACTATAAAAGGTTTCTATTATAACTCATCGTTATCACCACCATCACCATATATCTCATTTGAAATTACATTTCTCTTAAAAGTGTATGCTTGGAAATACTTCCCTTTGTAAAAATGTTCAATGCAGAGACCATTTTAGGTTAGACCACCACATGGAAACACGAACTGAAGCTTAGAACCCAACAGTTAAGAGAAGGTCTGGCATTAAATGTAAGAGATATGTGTCAGGAAGCACTCTACTGAAGAAGGTGAAGCTTTAGGCTTTATTATATACACCAGCTTTATGGCTTGAATCTTTCTTTAATGTTCTTGGGACTTAACATAAATATTCTTATATAAGAACATCTTGCAAGTGGAAGTGAAAGAATACTCCGGTGAGAGGGTGAAAAGTGGCAGGATAGAGCAGCAGTATATGGTCAACCACGGGGCCCCTGGGACTCGAACTCTGGCTGCAGGGTTTGGGTGTCAACATGCATTTTAGCCAGGAGCACCAGACCTGAAGATGCTGCGGAAGCTTCTGTGCACAGCCAGAGGGGATTTGGGTCCATGTCCAGCATTCAGGAAGGTAGGGAGGGTGAGAGACGAATAAGCTATTAACTTCTTTCTTCATTGCTCTTTTATAGCAGAGCTATCATGAATTTCATTTTCCTCATCAGTTTGGCCTTCTAATTGGTTTCTCTGCCACCAATCAGGCAGTTTCCAGAACTGCAGTTCTAACACACAGACTGAAATATGCCTAAGAAGCTATGGCGACTTTGTGTTGTACATTAAGACACTCTTGTCAAGCTTGTCACTCACTTCCTGTTCAAAATGCCACCGCCTTTCTGGTTCCTGGCTACATGGTGACCTCAGCGTTTCTGCCAGCATCTGACCGCTGCGTGAGCTTGCTGGACAGCTGCTTCTCCCGCCTCTTCCTGTCTTAGCATCCTGCTCCCACCTTTGCTTAGTGAGTTCCAGTTCTGTACTCCAGAGTTTCCTTCCTGTTACTGTAAATTCATGGTTACTACACAGGTGAGGGGGGGGCAATGATGGGAAAACTACCAGCAAGATGAGTGGAAGAAATTCCTGTACCTCCATATGAATCCGGCATAGAAACCTGTTTGGCATTATGAGTTTGGCCAGTGTAAGGGATATCGGACAGGAGCGTGAAGCAGCAGCTCTCTTTCCAGTTTCCCTGCACCATCTGCTATGGTGCATGTCTAGAGAGACTGTGTGAGTTGATGCTTACTTTTTTTTTTTTTTTGAGACAGGGTCTCCCTTTGTAGTTCAGGCTGGCCCTGAGCTCAGCCTCAAACTCACATCACAATCCTCCTGCCTCTGCCTCCCGAGTGCTGGGATTACAGGCGTGAGCCACCACGCCCGGCACTGTGGTATGTGGTACTGATTGCTGCTGGGGTGAGTCTCCATGCCCAGTATTGTATGTGGTTACTGGGGATCGAACCCAGGCCCTTGTGCTTGCAAGACAGGCGCCAGAACCACTGAGCTAAATTCCCGGCCTGATGCTTACTTTTTAAATTACATGTTTCAGGTTGTCTTCATCAACGTTAAAAACTTTGATCATTGGCATTCTTTTCAGTTTTGGTCCTTCAACCCATGTTGTGGACCTCCTCCAATTTATTCTGTGTTGGAAGCTAATCTACTTCTTTTTTTTTTTTTTTGAGACAGGGTCTCCCTTTGTAGTTCAGGCTGGCCCTGAGCTCAGCCTCAAACTCACATCACAGTAATCCTCCTGACTCTGCCTCCCGAGTGCTGGGATTACAAGTGTGAGCCACCACGTCCGGCACTGTGGTGTGTGGTACTGATTGCTGCTGGGCATGAGTCTCCATGCCCAGTATTGTATGTGGTTTCCAGGAATCGAACTCAGTCCTTGCCCTTGCAGGACAGGCGCCGGAACCACTAAGCTAAATCCCCGGCCTGCTAATCTACTTCTTAAATTATTTATTCCATGATGTCAAATTGGCCTTTGTTCTTTTTGTATTTTATCTGAAAAATTCCTAAACAGTAAAGGACTGAGATAAGTATATCAGTTCCTCCTTCAACAAGTAACACAACTGTTGCTACACTTTTATGCATAAATACCTAAGTATATTATCAGGTTGTTTTTAAAGTGTTTTTTCAGACAAGGTCTCATTTTGTAGGTTAGGCTGGCCCTGAACTCACTATGCAGCCCAGGCTAGCCTCAAACTCACAGCGATGCTCCTGCCTCTGCCTCTCTGAGTGCTGGGATTACAGGTGTGGGCCACCACACCCAGCTAAGTACATTATTAGAATATGAATGCAAAATCCACAGCTAAAATGCAGTAACAAACTACAGTGATAAACTTGTTTTATCAAGACTAAGGACCTCATGAGAGAATTTCTAAAATTAAGATTCTATTGAGGGGCATAAAGATGATCTGAAGAACTGGAGAGAGACACCCATTCTGTTAGGTGCGGTGAGTTGGATCTTTAAAATATAATAACCTTACAATGTATATATTTTTCAAACTATCCCAATAAGATAACATTTTCTGGATGAGCTTAATAATTTGCTCTAAAATTGTACATGGAAATACAATCATAGACTACAAATTTACAGATAATTTTGCTTACATGTGATATGTGTGTATATATTTATCTTTGTCTATCCTTCTAGCCATCTTAAACATTTACTGAACAATTCATGCATCGGCTAGATGGCCCCACAAGTCAGTTGGGGGAGGGAGTACTAGTAACTGATGTGGAGAAAGTGGCTCATGATAGGAATAAGAAAAAAACTGTATTACTTCTAAAACCATACAGAGAGGTAAGCTCCAAATAGATTAATGATCTAAATGCAATATAATAAATCGAATAGAAGACAATGTAAGGGGAAATCTTTAATGTAGGACAAAAGGATGACTGACTTTAAGACCTCAAAAGCTCAAGTCATAAAGTGAAACATCTGACTACAGGTAAACTAAAAGATTCAGTACAGCAGGGTACATGGTCAAAGTTAGCATGATACAAGGAAAAGACATTTGTACTTTTAAAAATAAAACTGAATGAATGCCTGCCTAATTCACAAAGAGCCTCTAAATAACAAGAAAATGATAGAAATCCCAAAAGAAAAATGAACCCAAGGTATGAACAGGCAGGTGGAATCACAGGAGAAAAAACTCAAGCATATGAAGAGATATTCATGGATAACTTGAGAAAAAAAACTAAATGATAATGAGATAATACTTCCCATGCTTTACCAAACGCAACAGTTGGTAATGTCAAGTACTGGCTGGGATATAAGGATGTGGAGACCTCCTGGTGTTTTCTGAGGAAGGGTAGATGACACAGCAGCTCTGGAGAACCACCCGACAGTGCTAAGGAAACTAACCACGTGAGTGTGTTTTGTCCAGCACTTCCACCCCGGAGCCCTCACCCTGTTTAAATGGACCACTCATGAGGCTGTGTGACGCTGCAGGCAAAGCCGGTTTGGCGTCCATGGGGAAATGGACAGGCGGTGTGAGGTCCACACACATTTTAGAAACTGTCAAAGCAGTTTAAAGTGATCATGTATGTGTTCACCCAGCAATGTGGATAAATCCTGCACATGACCCTATGTTAAAGGCAAAGCATGGCAGCCAAAAAATAAATGAACTGACTTTCTCACCTTAAAACTCTATATATCAGAGGCCAGTAACAAGTGAAAAGACATGAGAAATGGGGGAGAGATACTGGCAAGTTGGACAAACATGTAGCATTCAGAATATATACAGGAGTCCTCCCATCCCATAATAAAAATGAAGAAAACTATGCTGTAAGTGGGTAAAAGACCTACGTGGACATTTCTCTAAAGAATATGCACCAGTGGCCACAGCACGTGTATGGCAGGAAAGCAAACAAAGCCACGGCGAGGCCCCTTCACACCCGTTAGAACAAAAACTGAACCCAAATCACAAGGTAAACATGGGGAGGCTGAGGAGAAAGCTGGGCCTCCCGCTGCCTGCTGAGAACACCAAGGGCTAAGGCTGCTGCTGCTGGGCAACAGTGGGGCAGTTCCTCAAAGAGTCAGTTACCGTGTGACCGAGCAAACAACAAAAATGAAAACACACCACACAGAAACACGCATCAGCGCTACGGCAGCATCACTCGCAAGGCGGAAGAGGCAGCAACAGCCCAGGTGTCTATCAAGTGCCTGACTGAGCAGAACGTGCATGCACACGAAGGACTGCGCATGATGGAAAGGGACAAGGTTGTAAGGGCCACAAGGTACTTATAAAAGGATGAACCAGAGCAACACTTTGCAGGATGACAATGGCCAGACACTAAAGGCCACACAACACTCTATGAAATGCATAGTACATCTGCAGAGACAAAAAGACCGAAGGCTGGCCAGGGGGGCTGTGATCAGGCAGCAGCGCCTGAGAGGCATGTGTGTCTTTCTGGGGTGCCACGTGCGAAGTTATAGGAGATGGCTGCACAGCCCTGTAAATATATAAAAACCACTGCATTTTCACACTAGAGTCACCATTTTTATAGTATGTGAGAATTATATCCCAATTTGAGAAAAAGCCTGGTGATAGTTTGGTGGGCAATGGCTTCCCCAGTGTGAGCAAAGGGCCTGGGCTTGATCTCAGCACTGCCAACAGCAACAGAGAACAAAGCCACATGTTTCTGAGGAAGAATCCAGTGTACAAACACATAGCACAGGAGCACAATATCTCTTACAGAACTCAAAAGTAAATGTTGACACAATGAAAAGGGATTTTAAAAGACACAAAAATGCGTATCAAACATACTAGAATGGTTGCCTCTGGGAGAGTGGAATGCAGAGACAAAGGGTCATAAACAGGTAAACAAATGGAAAGCAAATGAAATTATGTCAGCAATACTAGACTCATTCCAATCTCATCTTTGGTG
>PVIR01043964.1:0-11434 GCA_004026965.1 Petromus typicus
AAGAGGTTAGGGTAGAGGCAATGCTCTTAGTCTAATTTTAGCTTCCCTGTTTAGCCGCTGAGAATTATTTCGTTGCTTTTACCCCTTCGGTCAGCCAGTTCCCCTGTTGAGGGACAAAATTTGGGGGCAAGAAATATAATTTATTTTTACCATCTCCAGCTGAAGTTTTAAGATTGGAGCTTCTGTTACATGTTTTACATGTTAGCTTTTCTGTTAGATCAGAATGCCCTTCCTTGTAGCGACACTATGTAGATAAACTTCTCTTAGCCCCATTTTCTTCACCTGTGAAGTTATACTTCCTGGCGTTACTGTATAAGCTGTTTTTTTCCAGTATAGATTAAACGTTCAGTGCTTTGTGTTACATATTTTAGACCTGACTTGCATAGCTTGGAGTGAAAACACCGCTAAGAAATTGAGGTCTTTCTACATTTTCCTTAGGAAAACGGAACTTGAGATAGTATTCATTATTTGAATCTTTGATTACAGAGACTAACAATGGATACTCAGAAGGACGTCCAACCTCCAAAGCAGCAGCCAATGATATATATCTGCGGAGGTAAGAATAGCACTTAACCTTAAGATTTCACTATACACGCTGTACTTGTAAAACTTTTTAAAAAAGAGATTGATTGGCCGGGGATATTAGGTTAGTGGTTCTGGCACCTGCCTCACAAGCACAAGATCCTGAGTTTGATCCCCGGTTGAAAAAGGAGAGAGAGAGAGACAGACAGACAGACAGAGAGGGAGAGAGACAGAGAGAGAGAGATTGAGACATTGAGTTGCCAGGGAGGTAGCTCAGTGGTACGCGCTCTCCTGGCAAGTGCAAGGTCCTGAGTTCTACGAAGGCAGGGGAATTGAGTGCAGGCCTATAACTCTGGGTTTCTAAATTTTATAAGTATCAGATTTTATCTCATTTCATATTATTAAAGAGCTGGGTGTGGTGGTTCTTGCCTATAATCCCAGCACTCGGGAGGCAGAGGCAGGATTGCTGTGAGTTCGAGGCTAGCCTGGGCCACATAATGAGTTCAGGGTCAGCCTGAACTACACAGTGAGACCCTGTCTCAAAAAAAAAAAGTACCACAGAATGCAATCTGATGTAAGGTATTGGCAAATAGCAACTTATTTTCCATGTGTCTGTGACACACCTAATATGCAAAGCCAGTATAATGCAGGCTAGTCTTTAGAAGGAGCTAATTTCAGGAACCAAACAACTGTACAATGTATTCCTAATAAGAAAAAAGAAAAAAAAAATTTAATTGTATGTTGAAATGTATTGTTTGAGGGTACTTTACACTATTATCCAATCATCTGAGCAAAAACTTTGTGTATTTGTTTTACAAATGAGGGCTTCAGGGCTCAGAAACAAGTTATGTGGAGTTAGATAGAGTTATGTGGAGTTAAATCTTTGTACTGCAGTTCTAATCCCAACATACCAAAATTAACTAGAGTTCATTGTTAAATTATGTGCAAATACAGAGAGGCAAATAACCCTTTCTTTTTTTCTTTAAAAGTTTATAAAGGGAGCTGGGCTGGGTGTGAAGGCTCACACCTGTAATCCCAGCACTTGGGAGGCAGAGGCAGGAGGAATGCTGAGTCCCAGGCTGAGTTCAGGACCAGCCTGAACTTCAAAGTGAGACCCTGTTAAAAAAAAAAAAGGGAGTTGGGAGGTAGCAGTGGAGAGAGGACAAGTTCTAAAAGATTTCTGTTGAATTATGTTTTATAGTAATTTTATAATTTTTTCAGGGATTTTAAAAACTTTGTTTTTTGTCAAAGTAATTATGTATTTCTCATTCTTTAATAAAATGAGACCCCTCAAAAAGAGTTTGAGTGGAAAATATACTTTAATAACATGCTTGTCTGTAATGTTTTTCTTTTAGCCATTGAATGAATGTGTTTTCTTTTTCTAGAATGTCACACAGAAAATGAAATTAAATCTAGGGATCCAATCAGATGTAGAGAATGTGGATACAGAATAATGTACAAGAAAAGAACTAAAAGGTGTATCCTTTTAACTATGCTTCCTAAATATATATGAAGAGGAAATGCAGAATAATGCTGGGTTTGATACAGAGTCATGGTAAGAACAGAGATAACTTTTGGATTACTTTAGAAACAAAAAGGATCTTTATTATCAAAGTCCAGTGGGCATGGTGGCTCACGCTTGTAATCTCAGCAGTTGGGGGGCAAAGGCAAGAGGACTGCTGTGAGTTCCAGGACAGCCTGGGCTAGTGAGTTCAGGGCCAGCCTGAACTACGAAATGAGACCCTGTCTCAAAAAAAAAAAAAAAAATCAAAGTCCAGTCTATGGGCTATAAATAAACTATTTTGATTCTCATAAGTGTATTTTTTAGAAATGCTATACTTAATAGAAGAACTCCTTGTGTTTTTGGTACTGGAGATCAAGTTTGTGACCTTATGCTTGCCAGGCAGGCGCTGTGCCACTGAGCTAAATCTCTGACCTAAGAAATGCTTGTTGAGATTGAGTTTATGGACAAACTAAATTATATAAGAAATGTAAATGTTTTATGCACTACCTAATGAGAAAAAAGTAGAGTCGGGCTGGGAATTTAGCTCAGTGGTTCTGGCGCCTGTCTTGCAAGCACAAGGGCCTGGGTTCGGGTTTGAACCCTGTAACCACATAAAATACTGGGTGTGGAGACTCACATCCAGCAGCAATCAGTACCACCGACCACAGTGCCGGCCGTAGTGGCTCACGCCTGTAATCTCAGCACTCGGGAGGCAGAGGCAGGAGGATTGCTGTGATGTGAGTCTGAGGCTGAGCTCAGGGCCAGCCTGAATACAAAGTGAAACCCTGTCTCAAACGAACAAAAAAAAGTAAAGCCTATAAATTAGACCAAATACTAGGAATAAATTATTATGTGTAACTAACAAATTCTTTAAAATCAGCAAATTATCTCCTTTAATATTGCTTAAGTCTATACCACACTGAATACGCCCAATCTCATCTAATATTGCTTAGTATTTTTTGATATATTAGCTTTTGTATCTGGAAAAGATGATATAAAAGTGAAGAGTTTTTTTGTTGTTAAAAGCAAAAGTTTTTAGAGATCGCTATCATAGGGCCGGGGATTTAGCTCAGTGGTTCTGGCGCCTGTCTTGCAAGCACAAGGACCCGGTTCATCCTCGGTAACCATATACAATACTGGGTGTGGAGATTCACGCCCAGCAGCAACCAGTACCGCATACCACATACCACAGTGCAGGGCGTGGTGGCTCACGCCTGTAATCCCAGCACTCAGGAGGCAGAGGCAGGAGGATTGCTATGATGTGAGTTTGAGGCTGAGCTCAGAGCCAGCCTGAACTACAAAGTGAGACCCTGTCTCAAAAAAAAAAATCTTTATCATAGTAAATAGCTCTATTCTTTTGTACATTATAAGTAAAATAGCAAATTAGTTTACTACAAGGAGAAAATGACTTGGAAACCTTAAATGTCGTACGGTTTTTATGTACCTTTTTGGTCCTTAACTCAGTTAAACATAGTGGTGGTTTTTGATGCTAGATGAAATACGGGAATTTGCAGAAGTGTCTTCGCTGAAATTTGGATTTGCCCCTTAATGTTTTTCATTGTTGTATAGCTTTTGATTTAACACATTTATGATTACAACTATATGTATATGATTTCATTTTAAAAACTACACTGTATTTAAGTATCACTATATACTTTGTATAAAGAATTTTTTGTTCAGTTACATGGTTTGTTATTTAATTTTGTCATGTGTAATCTGACACAACCATACTTTTAATAAAATTCATTAAAAATTTGGATTTCTGGAGCTCTCTAAAAGTCTAATTAAATAAATCCATTGGAAACTACTATTCTTTGTCATTGTTTGTAAACATGATAGCACTGTTTGGTATAAAGTATACTAGTATATTTCCTATAGAAATACAAAGAAACCAAACAAGTTGCTTCCTCATCCATACAGCCCCACACAAGCTACCTTCTGAATAAGTCCTGAGTAGAAGAGGCAGATGGAGTGGTTACTTGAGCAGAGGGAGAACTGAATGACAAGGATTCAGCCTTAGGAAAGCGGGAAGGAGCACTACAGGGAGGAGAGTGAGGAGACATGCCTGCAGAAGCTCTGGTGGGATGTGAGCTCATCCTGTTCGCCTTCAAAGTGCAAGTCCTGAGACTGCAGTGGGAGTGAAGAGATGAGGTTGCGGGGTGGGCAGAAGCTAGCCAAGTTAGGCTGTGTTGGAAAACACCGGGGACAGTAAGCAGGAGAGTGATGTGCCTTTGAGCTGCTGTGTGAAAAGGGACTCTACAGGATCAGGTGGCAGCAGAGAAGAAAGGGCTGAAGCCAGAGATAATAGCTGGGCCACAGTGGTTACTGTGAAAGGGATGAGACATCACTGTGGGGCGCATTGTAAGTTGAGTCAATAGGACTCATTGATGACTTGGGCAGTAAAGAGCTCAAAAACCACATGGCGCCTGTTGTGAGACGTTGGGTCCAAATTCTCAGACTGCCCCTTCTCAGCTGGCCATGTAGGTTTCCATACTTATCTCCTTGCTTCTTGGATGCCGTATTTCGTGTCCTTAAAGACTAGTGATTTTCATTTGCCTACATTCTTATCTATTTTAAGTTTCTTTGTATCTTTTTATTCAGCAGAAGCGTATACATAATTATAACAAAGCGTTAAACATAACTGAAAAGAGAATTATGGAATTAACTCCATTTCCCAGATACTTAAAATGTTTTTTTTTTCAGCTAGAAATAAAGTGATATGAAGTTACAGTGGCTGTGTGTCTGAGATGTAGAGCATCAATTGGGAGGTAGTTTGCTGTCTAGAATGAGCATAAAATGACTTTGCAAGACCTGGAACATGTGACACTCATGATAATTTAGTGAGCCAACCTGAGACATTCTGAGTGTGAGTCTGTATCTATAAACATGCGAATGTGACATTTTCCAGCACTGGCAATGGAAGTGGTATTACCATTGTAGCTTGAACATTTTAAACTACTAACAGCACTAGCAAAGAGTATAAGTACAGAGAAAAAAATGTATTGAGCTCCTTTTGATCTAAGAGGGCCTCCCAATGATAATAAGGCAAATATTATAACCCCCCTACCTGTTAGATGTCTGATAGGCCGAATTCGTGTTCTCTAAAACCGAAGAATGAATTCTAGGAATGACAGAGGTTGATAGTAGGAGAGCTCCCGAGAGGAAAGGGGTCCTCATTGGGTGGACTTGGACACACTTTACAGGGAAGTTTTTACAAGGCAAAAGAACCAAAACCAAAACAAAACATGGTTAAAGCCATGAACAACAGATAAGGTTACAAGTGCTGTCACTTAGGTAGTAGTGATCCCACGGGGAGTTAAGTCACTAGCAAATGCACAGGGGAAGAACCAAGAACTCGGGAAGACAATCTGGGGGTCGCGGTCACCCACGGAGATGTCTGATCCCTAGCTAGACTTTACTAGGCCAGGCATTATCACTTACCTCGTTCTTTGGGGGAGTATGCAGACCTGGCCTTCTGTCATTATCTTGAGGCTTGGCTTCTAACTGGTTCGTTTCTGGCCACAGTGGTAGTGTGTTTTTACGTTCTGTCCTGGCTTCCCGAGGCCTCGTCCCTGTCCGACTGCCTGTAACACTTCTGCTTAACTTTGCTGTCTGTACTACTTCTACGTGCCAGGCACTGTAGTAGGTGTTTGTTTTTACTAGCCCGTGATGTATTTAAAATGGAAATGACAAGTGACCTAGTTTGTTCATCCAAAGTGTATAATGTCTTCTACATCTTTACATCCAAGTGCTTATAGCCAGCACTCTGAAATGCATAAAAAGAAAGAGGATCTTGTCTTTCATTTATTCTTGTTTTAAAGGGGAGGAGGTCGGTAGATACAGGTTGCAGCGCTGATTCAGAAATTGTAATTATGTCTTAAATAGGAATAAGTGTCTACTTAACAGGAATACAGCATTCTAGGGTAACAACAGCTGTGGAGTTTTAACCCTAAACCTTACAAACTCAGAGGAGAGGAAGGGGAGTTTGCACATTTAGACCTCTGTGAGTGAGGGCAGAGGGGGGAGGCTGGGCCTGCGAGGCCAATCAGCAGGTGGCAGACGAGCGGCCAATCACCTCGCAGAGGCCGCTAAGCTCCGCCCCCGCTGGTCCTGCAGTTTGGGCCTGGAAGGCCAGGGAAGAGGCTGATCTCAGAACCTGGTGAGTGATGATGTTTGCCGCCCCGCCAGCGTAACGTCCCTCATCATGGCCCCTCCTCGCGGAGCTGGGGAAAAGGCAGGGAAGCACACACTCCCTGGCGCTGGAGAGAGGACCACGCGGTCGGGGGAAGGACCTATAGGGTTTGGCAACTGGCGGTTGCAGATGTTGGGATAGGGTCGCAACAGGGAGTTCTCGGAGTCAGCCCACACAGCGTCCCTGGAAACCAAAGCTGGGGGCTGAAGACCACCTCTAACGGTTGCAGGCTGGCTGTGGAGCTTGCAGGCTAGTTGCGACCTTGTCCTCACTGGCCGGAGTGTACATAGAAACCGTTGCCACGGGAGGATGTCACTTTTTTCTGTTCCCAGCCTGCAGGGGGCGCTCGGGCAGTGCGTATGCTGGAAAGAAGGTGCTGGGGTGAGAGACAGCCAGGTTTTCGCGTTGCTAAGAAAGGTTGCCTACCACTAGATCAGGGCCGTTTGCACGGCAAGGTTACTGATAAGCTGGTTATATGGGAAGTGGATATGGATCAAGATGACCGAGAAAAAGTTAAATCCAGCTAGAACTAAATGTTTTTCTAATCAGAGCCAGAGACTTTGCAAAGAGATATGGAAGAGTCATGTACTGGTATAAGACCTCAATGTTGAATGTGATCAAAATGTATATATAAAAAGTACCAATAAAATCAATTAAAAAAAAAAAGAAATGTGGAAGAAGAGCTCCCAGGAGAGCGAGTAAAGAGAGACTTTTTGGAACTTCAGAATTGGCATTTAATAATGTTAATAGAGTGTATCCAGCAGGAGAAAAAAGGCACAGTAGTCTTTGTAAAAGGTTCTAAGAGATGTTAGAAGAGTGTTCAGAATGACATCCGACTGGGTAAGAGATGGTTATGTCATTTTACTTTTTTGGTGGTGCTGGGGATCGAACTCAGGCCCTTGTGCTTACAGGATAGGCACAGTGCCAACTGCACTAAATCCCCAGCCCCTCACTGTGTTTTATCCATAACAAAGTGTCAGCAGTGGCAAGATACTTTCAATTCACCTTAATCTACCTTCGTCCCATTAGATGCTCAGTTCTATCTCTCAAAGATCCTTCCATTGTTTGAAAACTTCTCCGCAGGCACCTCATTCTGTGCTGTGCAGTGTCAATAATTTAAAAGTACTTCATCTTTTCTGCCTGTTACTTTCTGTCTTCTGATCATTGCGATGGAGCCGTTTGGCATTCTGCAACCTCAGAAGAGTGTAAGAGGTCTAATTTCTCAGCAGGACCTCATTCCAAAGACAAGGAAGCGTGCCTTTATTTCATACCCACTTCCAAACCAAAAGGAATATGGAGAAATTGGCAGAGGTTTCTTTCTCCACACAGGGCTGGTATATGGCCAGATTCCCAGAGGAAAGTCATGCTGAAATACTCATATGACTAGACTTATTTTTATTTCTGTTTTTAAAATGATCACCCATAGACTTTAGTGCAATTGTTTGACAGTGACTCCCAATAAAAATATATGTCACTTGGCAAACATGTGCATTTATTCACAAACAGAATTTCTGTTTATATGTACATAAATAAAAAGCTTTATGAAATAATATTTAATTGGGGATTAAATTAACTCGAGATTTAGCTCAGTGGTTCTGGTTCCTGTCTTGAAAGTGCGAGGTCCCTAATTCAATCCCGTAACCATGTACAACAATGCTGGGTGTGGCAACTCACGCCCACCAGCAATCAGTACCACATAGCACACTGTGGGGTGTGGTGGCTCATGCTTGTAATCCCAGCATTTGGGAGGCAGAGGCAGGAGGATTGCTGTGAGTTTGAGGCTTGCCCACAGCTACATGATGAGTTCTGTGCCAGCCTGAACTACAAAGCAAGACCCGGTTTAAAATAATAATTTTAATGTTATATGCCAGATAGTGTTCTTATTTAATTTTATCTTATTATAAAACAGTGTTGATTGCAACTCACAAAACTGACTTAATGAATCACCACCTGTAGTTTTAAAAACACTTCTATGATGGTTAAGTATGTGCAGTCTTTAGTCTACTGAGCTTCATTTCTGCAGTTGACTCATTAACTTGCTTATCTGTCAATTATCGTCATTATTATTTTGTTAGTGTTGGAGATTGAGCCGATGGCCTCTCATGTGCCAGGGAATTGCTCCACCACTGAGCCACACTCCCAGCTCTGGGAGTCTTGTTAATATCTTTCCCTAGAGTGGTTCTCAAGATGAACCGAGGTAACCTATGGCACATGGTAATACAACTTGGTAAATGTCAACTGTTATTGCTTTTACATAAAACAAAATCTACCTGATATAGTGGTTGGAAGATTAAACAATAAGTGATAAGTATATACTTACATGTCAGATATCATATTTGCTTAGAATGGTGCGTAGTACACAGTATGCACTATATGTCGTGTACTGGTTATTCTCTCCATCATTAGCAGCTGTGTCACTAGAGCCAAAGTCTCCAAAGCTTTATTCCTAATTTGAGGCAACAAATATTTCTTAAAGGATATAAAACATTGCCTATTATGTTAGTTCTCAAGCTATGAGGCTAAATAAAATAAGATCTCACAATCCTGAGGAAAGGGGTATTCGAGAAGTATGTACAGAGTGTTTTAGAATATAATCCTGGCAAGTAGTCACTGATGGGAAAGAGTGACAGTGTAGGAAATAAGGCCAGGAAAAAGCTACAAAAAGGACATTATTTGTGTTTGTACCAACTCAGATAACTGGGATGTTAAACAGTTAAAGTCATTCAAAATCAGTTTAAAAGAGACAGTGTAATTGGAGCAGGGCATGGTGGCACATGTCTGTAGTCCTAGAACAGGAGGCTGAGGAGGAAGATTGTTGAGAGTTCAAGGCCCACCTGGGCTACATTGTGGGTTCAAGATCAGCTTGAATGAAAAGGGGAGACCCTGTCTCAAAAATAGTTAAGGAAATAAATAAAGGTAGTTTGAGCACCAAAACCAGCTTTGTAGTTGTAATTCAACTTCATTTAAGGGAAGATTGGATGAGATAATTCCATGTATGACACATAGTAATTTAATTCCACAAATATTATCGTATTATCAGGGAAGGAAGGTTCAAAACAAGCAACTTCCATCCTTGGAAAAACCACTCCACCTCATTTTCTACTGGATTGCCCCAGATGGATACTAACATTCCAACTGGCCACTAGTGTGTATGTATTAGGTTTACATCTGTTTTCCTATACTATATTTCAGCCATGACTACCAAAGATTACCCATCACTGTGGGGGTCTGGAACAACAAAAACATTTAACATTCCTGTTGAACATTTGGATTTCAAGTACATTAAAAAATGTTCAGACATTAAACACCTGGAGAAAATTCTCTATGTGCTCAGGTAAGCATTTAAAAGTCATTTCATGTTTTGCTGTGCCAATATTTATTATGTTGTCACTCCCTTCTAGAAGTTGAAGCAACAGCAGAAATACTGGAGAAAACATTCAAGTATCATTCTGTTGTTTTTGCCAATGGTGGGTTCCAAAACATTGATTTTGATTCATGTCAAGCATGAGACTCAAGCTAATGAGTATCTAACGAGGCATTTTTCTTGCTTCCTTTGCGTTTACTATGAAAGTAGCCAACAGGAGGAAGGTTATCTCATCAGCCAGTTCCTATCCTCAGACAACAAAAGGGGGCGACTACTGCAAGCGGATCCCGGGGCCACAGTGAGCTGCAGGTCATATCAGAGGCAGGGAATTAGGCCTTCCCTGGGTAGACCCCCAATGTGGCAATAATCAAACTTAGATGTACATGTGGTCGATGTGGTTGTTGAAAAGGCACATTTGAAGGTCTCATTCCCAGGAATTGGCTCCAGTATATCTAGGGTGGGACATAGAAACATGTTCACAGTCGAGCTCATTGAGTGTGACGTGCTGGTGGTCAAGAAATCCACTTCAAGAAGCACTGCCCATTGGAGGAGCAGCCAGTGGCTCTTCTTTATTTATTTTTTAAATTATTTTTTAAAATTGAAATCTTTATTGGTACATTACATATACACATCATGATTGCACTCCACAATGGGGATTTGTACCAGTATTAAGACACACCTTAATTTTCATTTTTTCCCATAGCCCTACCCACCCTACCACCCCCCATATACATAAAATTTGTTTCCTTTCTTTTTTGTTATAATCTCATTATTTTTCCCCCTTCATCCTATTTCACTTTGAGTATTTTCTATTTCACAATATATAACATACAATTCTGGAGCTCATTTACATCTTTATTTTCTCACACCAGAGAAAAGATGCGATATTTACTTATCTGTGACTTATTTATTTCACTTATGAGGATATCCTCAAGGTATGTCCATTTAAGTAGAAATGATTCAAACTTATCATTTTTTATGGCAGAGTAATACTCCATTCTGTAGAAGAACCACAGCTTTTTTATCCAGTCTCCAGTTGATGGACATTTGGGTTGTTTCCAAGATGTGGCAATCACAAACTGAGCTGCTATAAATATGGGTGCACATATGTCACTGTGATATGAGTCTTTTCATTCTTTTGTGTATATACCTAGCAGAGCGATGGCTGGGTCAAATGAGACCTCCAATCCTAGCTTTTTGAGGAATCTCCAAACTGATCTCCACAGGGGTTGTACAAGTCTACAGGAATCCTTCTCCACTGTTGGTGGGACTGTAGCCTGCGGCACTTCTTGCGGGTTCTAGTGCTGTTTTCCACGGGAGAGCAGGTTGTACTGCAGAAAGCACTTGTGGGGCATGAACTTCCTTTCCTTCCTTACAGCTCACAGTAGTGCTTGCATTTCTTTTCTCTATCTGCCTTATGGCTGTGTTTTTTCCTTTTCTCTTGGCCTCCCTGCCTGAGTCGATGTATCAGCCTTCTCCTTTCTAAAATGGAAAGATGAAAAACCATACTTGTTTTTCATCAGCTGAATGTTATCATGCATACCTATAAAATTGTATATAAATCTATATTTGATGTGGTACTGGGAGCCCAGGGAATGCTGTCTACCGACCTACAACCCTGGCTATCTTTTCACCAGGTCAGACTGGGAAAATACACTTGAGATTTGAGCAGCATGAAGAAAAGACAGAATCGTAGGCTGGGTTAACATCTCTTATTCAGCTGCTTAGCCATAGTCATCTGTTTAGCTGCTCTTGCAGCCTGGCCCCTGTGTAGTCCCGGCAGCCCCCGGCCCCCAGCTGTCCATTCTCACCACAGTCCTCAGCTGCCAGTTTACATTTATACCAAATGCAC
>PVIR01043965.1:0-11479 GCA_004026965.1 Petromus typicus
AGTAGACAAAGATATCTTGTGCATGTCACAGAAAGAACCAACGTTTTTATAAACTTTTATATAAAACTTCAAGAAGTTATAAAACTGCACTTCTAAAAAGACACTGAACATGAATATATAATCCATTCAGAGAGATAAAATACTTTTAAAAGATATATTTGGTTAAAAAATTTTTTCTGCAAAGTATATGAAAACCTTATACAACTTGAAATTCCCTAAAGGAGAAATGAATTAAATGTTGCTTGCAAGTTTTCTAATAATAATGAGATCTAGGAACCCACAACTCATTCCTCTGTCTGTAACAGGAAAATAGATAAGCAAAATCACACCATATATATTCAAAAATGAACATAATGAAAGTAATGGCCCTTTCATTTTGGCAAATCATGACTGAATTTCCAAAGTTAAATGTTTTAACCTAACTAGTTATTCATGCTCCCACTTATAAAATATTGGAAAACAGATGAAGACAATATGATGAAGAAAATTAGAGCACTCTTTTGTCTCTGGAGGTGTACAAAGAGCAAAAGGATAAGTACAGAGGACCTTAATTCTCCTGGGATGATGGAAATGATGATGCATGTCCTATTAAACAGGTGTACACATCTGTCAGGTCTCATTAAATGGCACATTTAATATTTAAATATTTATTAGAAGCTGAACTATTGCATGCTTTCTCCTATTTGAGAGACTCAAAGTATAAATAACTTATAGAGCAAAATAAAAGAGAAGAGGAAACAGCAAGTGAGAAGGAAACCTAGAGAAGGAGAGGTTGGAAAGAGGGGTAAAAGGAAGAAGAAGTAAAGAAGATTAAGACTGAATATGTAGGGCCAGTGAGTCAGCTCAGTTGTTCTGGTGCCTATCTTGCAAGTGCAAAGGCCCGGGTTCCATTCCCCGGTAACCACATACAGTACTGGGCATGGAGACTCACGCCCAACAGCAATCAGTACCACATACCACAGTGCTGGGCATGGTGGCTCATGCCTGTAATCCCAGCACTCGGGAGGCAGAGGCAGGAGGATTGCTGAGATGTGAACTGGAGGCTGAGCTCAGGGCCAGCCTGAACCACAAAGTGAGAACCTGTCTCAAAACACCTTAGAAAAAAAAAAAAGACTGAATATGTACATATGCCAAATCTCTACAATAAGTATAGCCATTATATATTGCAAACATGTATTATTTTTTAAAAATTGTTATACACTCTATTAAAGAATGTTTACTTATATGTAAACTTAAACTATTTAGAAAAGCCTGTCAACAAGTACTGAATTCTTGTTACTGATACAGATGTTGAAATCTTTAGGGAATTAGCAAATTAGGACGGTTGCTCATTTTAGGTAATGTAGAAGCTGTTTCAATAACCAACATGGAATGATGTGCATTTGCTCTCCACACAGTTTGTCTTTGCCACTGGCCCTGGAGGAGTCCAATTTCAACCTCAGAGCTACAACTCAAATTGTATGACTGTAGCTCACTTTGAAACACATCAAAAATATGATCTTATGGTTAGATATGAAATAAAGCAAATATAACAGAAACATTAATTATAGAATTTAGGCCATGGAAATATAGATGGGCACTGTATAATTCAATTCTATGTGACTGATTTTTTCACTATGAAGTCTTGAAATATGTATTTAATTAAATAAATGGAGATCAAAGTGCCTTCTAAAGCCAGTATGCCCTTAGAAAGAAAATTAGCTTGATGAAGGAAAATATGAAATAAGATAATGTGTTCAGAGAGAGCTGTTTAGCCTTGAGTACATCATATAATCTCACTACACCCCATTTTAGTAATCTATGAGAATAGTTATCATTATCTTTCAAGTTTGTGGTAAGATTTGAAGACACTTGTTCTTCAGTGGGAAATTAAAATACAGCATGTAATTCTTGTTAGTCAATATGTCCTAGTTTATCTGTTAGCCTCTGCTCTTACTAAATGGTATAACAACACTCTAGAAGGGCTGTTAGGATAATTAACTAAATTCCTGCACATAGTGTCCAACACAGAGCCTAAGAAAA
Source organism: Petromus typicus (assembly GCA_004026965.1). Lineage (NCBI taxonomy): Eukaryota > Metazoa > Chordata > Mammalia > Rodentia > Petromuridae > Petromus > Petromus typicus. The sequence goes on from PVIR01043965.1 coordinate 2,023, forward strand.
TCAATCTAAACTAAAATAGTTCAGACCATTACAAAGGCCAAAAGGACTAGATTTAACTCAGTGGTTAGAGTGCCTGTCTTGCTAGCTCAAGGTCCTGGGTTTGATTCCCAGTAACCACATACAACAATGCCAGGTGTGGTGATTCATGACTGTAATACCAGCACTCAGGAGGCAGAGGCAGAATTGCTGAATTTGAGGTTGAGTTCAGGACCAGTGTGAACTACAAAGTGAGACTCTGTCTCAAAAAAAAAGCTGGAAATTTCTGTAGTGATGTGTGTGTGTGTGTGTGTGTGTGTGTGTGTGTGTGTGTGTGTGTGTACACAGCTGAATATCAGTAAGCTCATTTGGTTTAATCTAATAGCACTATGTCAAATGAGATACAAATGTATGAAGATGAGAAATAGACATATAATATGCCAGAGTTGGCATATTTGCCAAACATTCTGGCAAAACTTTGATGTTTGAACATTCAGTTCTTGTATAACTTTGTAAAGTCAGCAGGGATGATCAACTCTTCCTAGTTTTTCTAAAGATTTCTCCGCTTCTATCATTGGTTATTCTATATTCCAGGAAACACTTAAGTTCCAGACAAACTAGGATAGATCACCTTGGGTAATACAGAAACCATTTCTATAACCAGCATTTAAGGAGGTATTTTGTCTGCTTTTGGTGCTGCCCAGTAACATCGTCTGACAAACACTCACTTTCCAGATGAATACATTTTCCACACTCAGGCATTCTTAATTCCCAGATAGTGACAAGACAAGCTGCAGAAGTCTGGTATCTCCTAAAGGTTGTTAATCTCTCTTTCAACTTACTCTTACTTCTCTGAGTCACAGAATCTGTTCAGTTTTGCTTACTATAACCAACAGTGTGTAGCTTTTGATCAGGTGGTGGTAGAACTTGGCATGTGGATGGCTGTTTCACTGGTTATCCAGCACAGAGGCAGAGTAAGGAATCTATAGACCATTGTGGTAGTTGTGTTCAGAAATACCTCAAATAACCCTCAGTAGGAGGCAAGAAGTTCAACAAGGACATACAAGGATCCCTGTGATTACACCTTTCCCAGTCAACCCCCCTCCTAGCAGCATGTGTAACCCCCACATTGTAACCTAATCTAGAGGTATACTAAGCATTAACACAGCAAGCCTTAGTCTGCAGGGGGGTCTCCTGAGCACGCCTGAGGCTGAACCCTGGGGAAATTGCTTATGAGATCCAGCTGGAAAACACATACAGGAGATGAACAGGTTTAACTTTGCAAACTCTGTTTACAAACAGTGTGCATTTGTTCTCCACACAGTTTGTCTTTGCCACTGGCCCTTGGAGGAGTCCAATTTCAACATTAGAGCTACGACCCAAATTGTATGTAGTTTCTTGCCAGGGTTCTTCCTTTTATGGTCATACACTCGGCCCAGTATGGATGAAATAGTGGGCGTGTATTCGCTCAGAAACATACGCTAAGGTTTATGGGCTAAGACATGCATCAACAACATACAGAATTTAGTTATACATTCTTTCTATTTTCAAAATTTATCTTATAATAAATAGAAACTGCTAATATTGGCATAAGCTTTATGCCAGAGAAGGGGATTATTGGTAATAAAATCAGAAACATTTTGCTGACCCAAGCTCTGAAGAAAAGGCGTATGTTCACATAGAATGTATAACTCCATGACCTAGTGTGAGTGGAGAGGGCCTGTGCATGCAATCAGGAAGACTTTTTTAATAGCTGTTTGTGTGGAAACCTTGTACTGAGAAAGAGGAAAGTGAAAGCAATACAGATAGAAAGCAGGAATGAGTCTCCTTATCTATTGCTATATAATGACTTCACTTCCTCATCTCTCTCACCTGAGTTCTTCTTAGTTCATGGATTCACCAATTTCCTCCTGAAGTCTGCAGAATATAAATGGAACTCCTTTCTCAGCTTCTTGTCTCTTTTCTGTGTATGTCTCTTTCCCAGAGACATTGGATCAGAATAACACTGACTTTGGTGCCAGAGACATTTATTGATACTTTGATCCAGCCACCAGGATATACCATAGTGAGGAGTACTTGGAAGAAAACTTTTAAAACACAATTTAGTATCTCAAGATGACAGCAATCATTTCATGATTAACTTTCCCAGTATCAGTGGCTAAGTGGGCTTGGTAGGTCCATCTTTGCTCAGAGTGTCTTCCATAGCTGTAGGCAAACTGATGGTCAGGCTAGAGTCATCTCAAAGGCTTCTTCAGCCCTTGTCTTGAAAGTGATCCTAGCATCAACTTGGTCTCCAGTTTGGCTGTGGATTTCAACACTTCGCTATAAAAGATCTCTCCCTCCATGTTGTCTTTCCTTTTCTCACCACGTAGTGACTGGATTTCCAAGAACTAGCATCCAGGAGAACTAGAGGGGAGCTGACTTACTCTTGAGGAACATTCTTTTGAATCTAGTAGAATACTTCTGCTGAAACCATATTGCCACCCATACTCAGGGGAAAGGAAGACAGACTTCATGTCCATGAAGGTGCATAATCAAGAGGATAATCAAGAAGTTCCTGGAGCTTGAGACACATTGTGGTATCTGTCTTCAGAAGACAGAGAGTCCTTTGCAGTAGAAGGGAGTGTGGACTATTCCCACATCTTAAAAGATAGAACACATGAGAAACAAATCTGAAGAAGTGCTGAGTTCAGACCAGAACTTATCTTTTCATAAGCTGTAGGAACACAATGGATTTTAGAAGAATTCCTAGTTTTCAATAGGAAATGAAATGGCTCCGAGCAAAAACTATGGAGAAAAACATATGGGCGAATTCAAATCTCACCCCTGCCATTTGTGTGCTGTGTGGTGTTGGAAAGTTATACAGCTTCATTGTGCTTTGATTGATTCATCTGCAGATTGAACAAAATTGCTGTTCCCTGTGGTGCCTGTTCAGTACAGACTACAGTACGGAACAGTCTCATAGAGTAGTTGGGAAGATTAAACGGCTTATTACAAGTAGGTACTTAAGGTAGTGCCCGTAGGCGACTGAGCCCGTGTTTCCTTTCATCCTTGCTTTTTAACCCCAGTGGTTCCAGAGTGGATGAGAGACACATACACGAAAAAGGAGCAGTCCTGTGTTGCCGTCGGCTTCTGGTGGGGCCTTGGAATCTGGCATGGCTCCTGCAGGATGTGTCTCCCTGGCCACTTAGCTATCTGCTCTTCCCAGTGAGCTGGGTACATGAGTTGCCTCACCTTCCCTGAGCCACCTGAGCTTCTTAAGTCCTTTCTTTCATTAGGAAATGCATTGATTTTAACCAGGCTCAGCATTTACCTTCTCTAGCCTAGACCTCTTGTCCTGGTCCTTGGTGGAACCTCAACTTGCTGTTCTTCCTGGTTAAATTATTCTTACACTCAGGGAGAACTTCAAAGAACCTTTCTCTAACCTTCTTCACCCCCATCATCATAATCAGATCACTTACATTTCTGTCAAAACCACATACTGTCACATCATTTGGGGGGGGTGGTCAGAGCAAAGTAAGAAAGTAAGTTGCCTTGCTTAACTTTTTTTTCAAGAATTTCTGAGACATAACAATAGAGCAGAAGGCCAAGCATAGGGTTCTTCCAGGTAGAGGGTGTCATATGATTGTACAGGTTGAGAGTCTGAAAAGGAAACTCCAGTCAAAGCATTTACTAGTCTCTATTGAATGATCTGTACCTTCGATTGCTTTACATCACTGTGACTGAGCACAATAATCTTTGAAGAAAAGCATACTGACAGATAACTAACAGTAAAATATATATTAATAACAAAAGGGATTAGCACAGGACAGAAAGGACACATATCTAGAATCCCCTGTAAACCTTGATAGAAGATACCTAAGAGCTGAGACTCTGTAATCACACACCCCAGCACTAACCCACCTTCAAGCTCTTGAGACTGTCAAGTTCCTAATATTCACTATTCCTGAATCATCTTACTGTGGAATGGACAAAACCATATAGCCTACGTAGAGCTGCCACGGGGATTAAATGAGAAGAATACTGAAAAAAATGCAGGTTCAGGATGACATACAGACTGGTTCATTAATAACAGCTATGACAGATGAGCGGAAGTGGTTATGTTTACAATAATGCTTTCTCTTTCTCAAAGGTCTCAACTGAGCTACAACTGGACAGCATTTTAAAAATGGGGCAGAGGAAGCAGGCTTGCCATTATCTATCCCGAAGTCCGGAGTAGAATAAGCCAAGATTGTGCCTCTTTACCCTAATCTGAATTCTTTTACTTGCAACAGATATTGCTTTTAATTAGGTAAACCTATGAAAATTTCTTGCAAAAACAGTCATTTTAATGCTAGAACTATAATTTAATTTTTTCTGACCACAGTACTTTGTAAATAGCTGTCATACAATTTCATTACTCAAAATTTAGAAATTAGATGATTTTGATTTTACCAATAGCTCAGGGCTCCTTAAGGGGAGTGAAACATGCACTGAGACGCTTGTCCTTTAATTTAGTGCCACTTAAAAGTTTACTCCCTTTGCTGATGATGGGTATGAAACACAAGTCCACAGATAGTCGTTACAGAGAGAGCAAGTAGCTTCAGCTTAACGATAAAAGCTTCATGGACCATCTTCTGAGGGCAGTAGGATGGCTCCTAAATCTTATGGTCCTGACTTCTTAAGTAATAAAGTAGTCCCCTACTTTTCAAAGGAAGCTCAAATATTTTAAAAGAATATAAAAGTTTTCATCTTTGAGGGACAGTGAATTCACTGAGAGAAAAACTGTAAAAAGTCGCTATTACATAGAATTTTTTATTTGAAAAATTAAAATTCATAAAATAGAGGTGAAGAAACTGACCTCAGACTTTCCCCCTCTATTCTTTAGTGGAATTTATGATCTTTAAATGTTAAACTCACCAATTCTTCTGCATTGTTATTTTCCTTCATATTTTCCCCATTTCTAGTAGAATGTTCTTTAACCATCCAGCAATTTCCTGTAAAAATATTCATTTCTCTCTGTATATTTTGAATTAAAAACTTATCTTTTTAACTTACTTGTCCACAGTTAATAATATACACAAGCACATGTGTGCATGTGCACATGCACATACACACACATGTATGCATTCTACACATTCTCCCTTACCTAGAATATATTGTGAAGTCCTTTCTACAATATCTGAGTGTAATCCTTTGTGGTCCAAGAAGATGTATCTGCCATCTCTATGTCTCCTATATAGTGAAAAGCATGACTGTTAAGTTGCAGTGAAATTTCCAGATTGAAAGGAGAGGCAGGACCTGTACTCTACACACAGTTATTGATCCACAGCAGCAATTAAGGTGGCCTTGAACTCTTGGCAGTGCTCCTGCCTCTGCCTCCCAAGTGCTGGGATTACAGGCATGGGCCACCACATTGGGCATTGTGGTATATGGTACCGGGAATCAAACTCAGGACTTTCCTCTTGCCAGGCAGATGCCAGAAGCACTGAGCTAAACCCTCAGCTCACCAAAAATCTTTTAATGGAAGCTATATTCATTATTCATACAGCATTCAGAGTGCATATGAGCATATGCAAACTGATATAAGAGAGATTATTGATCAAGGAGAAAACATTAATAGATGCAATCATTTCTTTTTATATATATTGATACATTTGATATATTCCTATGATCACATTCCACATTGAAAAATTTTACCTGTATATGACATATCTTGATTCTCATTTTGTCCTCATTCCTCTGCCCTCCGCTTTGTTTCCATTTTTTACTATCAAAGTTTTTCTTTCCCTTCATTCCTTTGAACATTTTCTTCCTATTTCACAATATCGATCATACATTCTGGACTTCATTTAAGCCTTTAGTTTCTCACAGTAGAGAAACAATATGGTATTTACACATTTGTAAATAGCAGGGTCAAATGGGACCTCTCATCCTGGCTTTTTGAGAAAGCCCCACACTGATTTCTACAGTGGTTGCACCAGTTTACATTCTCACCAACAGGGGAAAATGGTTCCTTTCTCCCCACAGCCCTGCTAGCATTTGTTGTTGGTTGATTTTGTGACAGCACCAATTCTTTGTGGTGTAAGATGCAATCTCAGTGTTGTCTTCATCTATATCTCTCAAATGACCAGTGCTGTTGAACATTTCCTCATATATCTCTTAGTTGCCTTTACTTCTTCATCTGAAAAATGCCTGTTCATTTCAGATGTTCATATTTGAATTGGGTCCTTAAATTTAGAAGGGCTGATTTTTAAAAGTTCTTTATATATTCTCAATAGTAGTCCTTTGTCTGAGGAACAGCTGGTGAATTTTTTTTCCCAATCATAAGTTGTCTGTTCACTCTGCTCGTGGTTTCTCTTGCTGTGCAGAAGCCTTTTAATAAGATGAGATCTCAGTAGTTGATTCCTTCTTTTAGTTTCTGTGCTGCTGATGTTTTGTTCATGAACTGTTTCCCTAAGCCAATGTCTCCAAGAGTTCAACTTGTTTTGCACCAGGTTTAGAGTTTCTGTTTTAATGTTTAGGACTCTAATTCACTTTGATTTTAGCTCGGTCTATGTTGAAAGACATGAGTCTAGCTTTAATATTTGGCAGATTAAAACCTCTATTTCCCACCACCACTTATTAAAGAAGCCATCTTTCCTCCAATGAAGGTGTTTGGCTCCTTTGTCAAAGATGCAGCGGCTTAGCCTGTCTGGCATTTTTCTAGGTCTTCTAGTCTGTTGCATTGATTCTCAAGTCTGTTTCTTTGCCAGTACTATGATATATATATATATATATATATATATATATATATATATATATATATATATATATATATATATATTTTTTTTTTTTTTTAGGTTTTTTTAGGTTTTTTTGAGACAGGGTCTCGCTTTGTGGTTCAGGCTGGCCCTGAGCTCAGCCTTCAACTCACATCACAGCAATCCTCCTGCCTCTGCCTCCCAAGTGCTGGGATTACAGGCATGAGCCACCACGCCCGGCACTGTAGTATGTGGTGCTGGTTGCTGCTGGGGTGAGTCTCCACACCCAGTATGGTATGTGGTTACCGGGGATAGAACCTGGGTCCTTGCGCTTGTAAGACAGGTGTCGGAACCACTTAGCTAACTCCCCGGCCCTGATATTTTTTTATCATAATGGCCTTACAGTATAGTTTCAAGTTTAAGATTGTGATGTCTCCTTCCATGATCTTATTGTCTACTATTGCTATTACTACTCTAGGTCTCTTGTTGTTCCTGATGAATTTTTGGATTATTTTCTCTAGCTCTGTAATCTTTTCTACTATAATTCTCATTGTATTGAAAAGTTCCTAAGCTTTGCCTATCTTTAGACTTTCAGCTTTTTGAAGCAGAGATATACTGTTGTTAGGCTCTGTTAATTTTGATATTCACAGTCCCAATATAACAGTAGAAACATGTATAGACAAATTACAAATGTAGAGAACTGACTGAAGATTGTATAAAAGGAGTGTCTTCTCCTTCAGATCATCACTTTAAGAAACTCAGGCCATCTACTGTGAGAATTGCAGAAAGAGGGGATAGTATTCAACTAATAGATACTAGGAATGGAGAGATTTTCACATTTCATTCACTTAATTTGAACATATTTTCTCCATACTTAAAACAGTTCTGAATTTTTCAAGTATATGAAACTATTTAACACAATGAACAGTGACTATCTTTTGAAATGTCATGTGATTCCAAAATGTCTTACTTTTGCTTCAAAAATGAAAAGTCTTTCACATTATTTTAATGCCAAAAGGTATCCATTTTGATATTTCTCTTTCTTTTACTGTGGTATCCTTTGATATCAGGACTTTGCTGGTATGAATACAGCTGATTTCATCTGTGTCCTGCTTATCCTGTACTAGTGCTGCAGCATTAGGCCAGCACTCTCTTATTTGCAAATGGAACCCAAGCCATCACACAGTGAGTGTTTTCTTCCCATCCCTGTTCTGTCCACTAAGATGCTCTTTATCTTTTCTGACACTACTCCATTCATTTCATCATAGATTGGCTTCTTCATCACTTCACTTGTCTCTGAAAAGTATAAAAAAAAATCATCTGAGAATATCTAGATTAAAGTACCATGCTAGATAATCCATGTGGCCCAAATTATATATTTGATTAAAAATTACTCCAGTCATACTCTAATATATCAGTACAGTCTCAGTTCAGGTGCTCTTCCATCACAGTCATTTTGCAAGAAGAAATTACCCATCTTTCCTAATATACAGTTCTATCAACCATTTGTCTGGGGTTACATGGCCATCACTGAGTTCAGCCTATTTGAAATGGCTCAGTCATTGTACTTATAGAATTCCTTCTTTCCATTTCACAGATGAAACAAACAAGACCCAAGAACAATAATGGATGAATATTCCGTCACACAGTGGATGATCCCCGAAGACTGGAGCTTGCTATGACATTCTTTTAAGCAGACTTACAATATCAATGTTTGGGTCTCTGAGTGAGCCCTCGCAAAACACAATGGGTCTGTAACTGTGTAAGTGGTCTTACTACACCTCCTTGCTAACAATGACAGCCTAACTCTTAACATTTATCTACAGCTATACAATCTGCAATATGCTTTCTGTAGAGGCCCTCTCTGAGGGACTCAGGGGGAGCTAAGGAGGGTACTGCACAAATAAACACAACAACACAGGCAACCTTTGGAGCTCTGCCTTGAGCTATGCACAGGCCAGGAGTGAAAGTCATTAAAGACTCTTTGCAAAGGTTGTTAAGACATGTGTAAACAGCCGTATAAACAACACCAGGTCAGGTCAGAGAGGGAGACTGGCAACTGGGGAGGCCAGAGGAGAGCCTGCCAAAGTGTGAAATTCCCAGCAGGGAGAAGACATTTGGAAAAACAGCTCCATCAAGTTTTATCAACACAAATCATTTCCTAAATGGTATACTTTATTTAGAGTACGTGTGGCCCAAATTTAACAAGGGAAGCTTTTATCAATTGCCGTTTTTATGGCTTCCAGATAGTGCTGTTTCTGAATACTGGGAAAGCTGGTGTTGTGCTTGTTTGGGGAGCTCCCCTGTCTAAACACGCCATGGCTGATGGTCTGTGTGGAGGTGGTGATGACCTACACTCACTTCCCGTTGGCATGATGTGTGGTTCAAGCCTACACATGCTGCACTGTAAATAAACTTGAGCCCAGTATTTTAATTTTAAGGCTTAGAAAAAAGCAACACGTTAATAATGACGTAGCAGAGAAGTAACTACCAACAGTCTATGTTATGAAATACTAGTCTCTCTGCTGTAGTGACAGCTTTGGCACTTCCTTCATAGGGGCTGACACCGGAGGAAAGCGGCTGCCCATTACTTCCTTGATCTTCTCAAGAATAACATCACTGGACAAAAGCACCCAAGCTTGTTGAGTTAAATGTGAAAAGGTGATTTCTCCAGCTCAGTGACTTTCCCCACATGTGGAGAGCAGTTACATGAGGAGGGCAGGGGAAATATTATTATGCACATGACTCCCAAGAGCCTA
>PVIR01043966.1:0-11414 GCA_004026965.1 Petromus typicus
CATAACAATACTGGGTGTGGAGACTCACCCCAGCAGCAACCAATACCACATACCACAGTGCCAGGCGTGGTGGCTCACGCCTGTAATCCCAGCACTCGGGAGGCAGAGGCAGGAGGATTGTGATGTGAGTTTGAGGCTGAGCTCAGGGCCAGCCTGAACCACAAAGCGAGACCCTGTCTCCAAAAACCTAAAAAAAAAAAAAAACCTTAAAAAAAAGAAGTCCCTCTTTAATTTAGAGCAGATAACGTCAACTTTGAAAGGTAGGTGCCTATCCTATTACCTAACCAGGACTAAATTTTTTTTTTCCTTCACCCTTACCACACATCCTCAACTCCTGATAATGCCAAAAACAAACAAATAAAACAAAAACCTACCTGGCATGGTGGCACACACCTATAATTGCAGGATTCAGAAGGCTGAGGCAGAAAGATCACAAGTTTAAGCCTAGACTGTACTATATATTGAGACCTTGACTCAAAAACAAACCAAAAAGAGTGTCATTCTGAAAAAAAAAAAAGACCACATAGTATTAGTTTGCCAACTTGAAAAGAACTGCAAAAGATGAGATTCATAGGAGTTATTGCTACATAGGATTTATATTTGAGATGCTACTGGGACTTCAATTCTGTCAAGACATAAATTAAATCCATTAAAGAATATAAGTTTGTTAAAATTACAAATATTTTATGAATGGTTCATTATAGCATAACCATTAAATTAGTAATATCAGTGTAATTTTTAGTATCATTCTAAGTCAGTAAACAATCACTCTTCAAAAATTACTCATACAGGGCCGGGGAGTTAGCTCAGTGGTTCTGGCGCCTGTCTTGCAAGCGCAAGGGCCCAGGTTCGATTCCTCGGTAACCACATAACAATACTGGGTGTGGAGACCCACACCCAGCAGCAACCAGTACCACATACCACAGTGCCGGGCGTGCTGGCTCACGCCTGTAATCCCAGCACTCGGGAGGCAGAGGCAGGAGGATTGTGATGTGAGTTTGAGGCTGAGCTCAGGGCCAGCCTGAACCACAAAGCGAGACCCTGTCTCAAAAAACCTAAAAAAAAAAAAAAAAAATTACTCATACATGTATAACTAACAGAAAAAAACAGATAAGAAGGGCAATTTAAAGGAAAGCATCAAAACAAATCAGAAAAAGGTAAAACATTACCATTTATTTGGGGACCAACAGAGCTGTCTTATGTTATAAATAGTCCCTGTCTTATATTATAAACAAAAATCACAGATTTAAAACCAAAATATAACAATCATAAAAACAGATGAAAATGTAGAATTTGTTCAAAAACATGAAGAAGAGGTCATCTAAGACACAAAATGTTTATGCCCAAAAGGAAAAAACAAGTAAATCTGTCTACATAAAAATTTTAAAAGTCATAAAGTTAGAATTTAATAAGAAATAGAGTAGGAAAAATATTTTCAACATACATGAAGAATTAATGTCCAAAATATTTATAGAATTCCTACAAATCAACACAAGAAAGATAATCCACTGGGAGGACAGATTTTTAAACATTATGTTCATCACCATATTCTTAGGACCTGGCACCTACTTGTTTCCTAAGTAATTTGTTAATGGATGTGAAGAAACAATTATGAGAAAAAGAATATAAACTGCCAACACAGATATGAAAATATTCTCAGCCTTATGAGCAGGAGAATGAAGTCAAAAGAATGGTTAAAAAATGCTGCCCATCATAGTTGTAAAAATATAGCCAGGCTTAGGAGAGGTAGGAAAATGGGTAAAAATGAGAATCAACTCATGTCATATACTGGTACAAATTCCCAGTGTTCAGTGCGATCGTGATGTGTATATAAAATGTACCAATAAAGAATTCAATTTAAAAATAAATATATATCCAGGCTCAGTGGCACACCCATAATCTCAGCACCAAGAGGGGTTTAGGCAGAAGGATTTTAAATTTAAGCCCAGCCTAGACAACTCAATAATCTAAAAGCATTAAAATTTGCCTGAGGATGTAGCTCAATATGAAACCCATGGGCTCAATCCCCAGTTACCACCAATATAATCAGTAACAATAATGATCAAATAAATAATATCCACTACTGGTAAAGGTGTACGGAAAGGTAGCTGATATGCAAAACGACGCATTTTTGTATTTTACATACATTGTGTATTAAATTTAAAATATGGTTATAGTTCAATCCCAAAATTTTTCTACTTATCAATCCTACAAAAACACTTCTATGGGTCAGGGATTTAGCTCAGTGATTCCAGCACCTGCCTGACAAGCACAAGGTCCTGAGTTTGATCCCCTAGTACCACATATCACAATGTCAAGATTGCTACAAGTTCAAGGCTGGCCTGGGCTACATAGTGAGTTCAGAGCCAGCCTGAACTACAAAATGAGACCTTGTCTCAAAAAACTTAGAAAACAAAACAAACAAACAAACAAAAAAACAATTCAACATGAACACAAAGAGAATGCATACAGATAGGTACTATGACCCTGTTTATCACAAAAGAAAAAAAAAATGCCAAAAAAAGGAAAAAAGAAAAGTGCATCATAAAATAATGCTTTAATAAACAAATTTTGGAAATCAGTTCAGCAATTAAAAAGGAGACAGAGATGTATATATTAAAATATACATTATAAAACTCTAATAACTTTCTCTATACACAAATATAAATGTAAATTCATAGAATAAAAGTCTAAACCAGTCATGATGGTAATACAGCTGTAACCTGGAGATGCAGGCAACTAAGAAGGTAGATGGCTAGGTTCAACCAATGTATTACTCAGAGTTCTATAAGCCACAAAGCCAATTCTAACTGAAGTAAACAGAAAAACAACTTACAAGAAGGATATAAGGTAGTTTTCAAGGTGGAGAACTTGCTTGAGGGATATACAGCTAAAATACCACCCAAAATTACAGAAATGGTTCGGCAAAGAGGTCAGATTGGTAATGCTCAGCAAGAGATGCCGTGCCTTGATTTGTACCATGACAGTTCTAGCTATTAGGTACAAAAATAACAGTACTACTCTTGTCTGCTGATGGTTTGATCTTGCTACTAGAGGCCGATGCTACAGAGAGATGTGATAATAAAGGAGGGAGATATTAGAATATAGTGGAAGGGTTTAGGGGACTGAGTCAGCTGCAAAGAGGAAGTGAATGGTAAAGGAACTGTGGATCAGGAAGATAAGAGATAAGAGAATTTCAAGTAGTAACTGAACTAAACAGGATGTGAGGTATGGTGATTTAGGCTTCTTCATGGAAGAGGGCAAATCCTGAGTTCTGAGGGTTTCACAGAGTAATCTTAGCAGCAGCTTAAACAGTTTGGTCAGATCATTAGGGGGTTGGCAGTGTGACAAAGCCTCCCACTGTTGCTATGGATAATGTTCCATCTCACTGATCCCGGAGGATCACAGATTGGCAAAACCTTGGGCAAGTTAATTATTCTCTTTAAGCCTACATTTTCTCATCTGTAAAGTAAAGATAATACTATTCATATGATAAAGTTGTTATGAGGACTAACAGATGAGACAGTTGTCTGGCACAGAGTAAGTGGTCTAAATGGTACCATTATAAGGGTTACCAAAGCCAAGACAGTAGTTTTTAAGATTAGTCGGCCTATGCTATGAAGTCTTTTAAAGTGACCAAAATGGTCATGTTGGAGACCTGTAAGAAGAGATAAGTTTACAGAGAAGATGAAGCCAGTTCAATATCTAGTATGTAATGTACAAAAAAGATTTAATGAAAAGCTTTATATAGTCAGAGAAACTAAACTAGAAACCAGTATACTCTAGTTTAATATAGGCTCTCAGCTAAAAGCCAGGTGCCTCAAAGTGATGATGTATTTCTGATGGACCCTGGGGGGATTACTAGCTATTAGTGTCTCAGAGAGAAAACAGTTGTTTGAATTGTTCCAGAATATAGTTGTGGAAGAGAGACTGAAAATTATAAGGTTATCTGTTATTTATTAATTTTATACTTTAGAATTGTTATGTAATAAACTTTCTCCTTCTGTTCTCACTGATCTCTGACCATTGAAATCTGATGAAGCTTACTAAACCTTGTGCCAGGGATTTAGCTCAGTGGTTCTGGCATCTGCCTGGCAAGCACAAGCTCCCAAATGTACCACATACCACAATGCCAGGTATGGTGGCTCACACCTATAATCCTAGCACTTGGGAGACAGAGGCAGGAGGATTGCTGTGAGTTTGAGGCTAGCTTGGGCTACATAGTGAGTTCGGGGCCAGTCTGAACTACAAAGCAAGACTCTGTCTCAAAAAAAAGCTTACTAAACCTCTTACTGGATGAATGAATTTTTGAAACCTTAATTGTGTCTATACCTGAACACAATGGCAGGGGGAAGCAATTGCCAAGATACATCTCTCTCCACCCACCTCAGTTGTACCGCCAAATATTTAAACAAGGCATACCACAAGAGAAACAACATACTCTTTATAAACTCAACAAAGGGTCTAAACAAAGATCATAACAAATCTCTTTTTTCTTTCTCTGGTTGAGAGGAAGGGAACCATTTTTAAGAAAATTATATGATCAATTCACTCCTTTTCCATACACAATTCAATTATTTAACTAACTCTAGACATCTAAATGTTGAAGTCTTCCTCAAGACATCAAACATCCCAGTACAGCTTTATCCCAGAGCAATCTCCTAAAACCGTTCCTAAGTCTAGTGCAGTGACACTGGCCTGTGATCACAGCAATCAGGAGACTGAGGAAGGATCTCCCAAGAATTTATGGCCAGCTCCTTGGTTGCAGTCAATTCAATGCTGACCTAGACTGCATAGTGGCAGCCTGCCTCAGAAAACTAAAATAAAAATAAAACAAAATGTCTCTTAATGTTTAATCTTTCTCAGATTCAGAGAGAAGAGAATTCACAAATTATACAAAATAAAAGCTGCTTTCCCAGAAAATTAAAAAATGCCCAAAAAGATATATGGCTAAGACCTTTAATTAGCTCAGTAAATAAAAAGAAACTGAATATTTTATAGTGAAAATCCACAGGAAAAATGACATAAGATTTAAAAGGTTCACTCCTGGATTTTGAGCAAAAAAAATCTACATTGAAAAGCTGCAGAATTTGAATTTTAGAATCAAATCAGGATTGTTAGCTCCATTATATTACTATATAAGACAAACTGAGACAAATTCCTTTTTTTTTTTTCTTTCCAACCTTGTTTTCTCAATAAAACAAGAACACTATCTTTAAAGGCTCACAAGTAAACTAGTATATGTAAAGCTCTAAGCACAATGTCTGGCACACAGCAGTATGCCAAATTAGACTGATTCAGAGAGAATGTGAGATTTAAGGAATATGACAAATAGCTGACCAGGAAAGAGAAATATATTCCTCAGGTACTCAACTTATTTAACTTTAAAAATGAGAACAAACTGCTCAGATTACCAGTTAATTATAAATGCTAGGCTGCATCTGTAAATGTTCATCTTCCACTCTTCTTTTAATAATTTTTTAAAGTTCCATGGTCATACAATTTTCTTCCATACCCTTCCTAAAGTGCTGACTCAAATTCTCCTCACTTTGGTCCTGGGATGACTTAATCCTTAGACAGACAAGACACACCTTTCAGTTCACTTAGTATTCTAAGAGTTCTGAGAGAAGGCCAGAAGCCAGCATCTAAGAGATTAGAAGGAACCCATGTGGCATAACGAAAAGGATGTGTGCTATGGAAACAGACTGGGTTTAAGTCCTACCTTTCTAGAACTTGGGCAAGGCACTTAAAACATCTCTGGACCACATTTCCTCCTCTGTAAAATGGAAATAATGGCCCTATATATCAAAGTGTACTCAGGGCTATAGAAATGCCTATGACAATTCTTGGCACACAAAAGGCCAATTAATGGTAACTATTATTAGGGTACATCTGCCAATTGCTGTACTGAATATTCTGTCAGGCTGTACTTTTTTAACTGGCAAAAGTCACACTGTTCCCACATTTCTATGCTTATATCCAAAACATTTCCATTCTGTGATCTATAATTAACCAAATCAAGAGTTTAAACAACTTAGGGCAAGAAAGTGCTAATGTAGTCTAACTTTCCTGACATCAACAAAGCCACGGCAAGGTAGGTATGATTGCCAAAACATAGTCTGTTAGAATACAGTCATTACTGATATTGATATAAACACAAACTAGTTGAAGTTCTTGGGCTTGCAGCTTCATTCTCAGAAAGTCTTAACTTTTCTGTAATAAGTCCTTTCCTGCCCCTGCTTTCTTTGTGTATTTCAGTACTCCTAATATCCATTTCTAAAAACACAGGGAAGAAATCCTCTCAAAGCTACCACATTCACTATGGAACTTGTCCTCACTTTTCACAACTTATTTCTAGATATTTTCGGTTTGCTGAGTTCACTTAAAATGAGCTTATGTAAACACTATCAGAAATACGTCATACTTCCAATGACAAGATCTGGTCTCCAGAGAACCAAGTTACAGGAGGGAAGCAGATTCCAAAAATAAAATGTGACTGAGAGTAATATGCCCACCTATATTGCTTCTTATTAACTACTCCACTTGGAAATTCCGGCTGTTACAAAAGTTTGTTTCCCTTGTGTGGGTGTGCAGAGTAACAGAACTAAGAAAACTGGGCAGGAGATTTAGCTTAAGTGGTACTGTGCCTACCTTGCAAACACAGGGGCCCAAGTTTGATCCCTGGTACCACAAAAAAAAAAAGGACTAAGAAAACTGATGACAGATACACGAATGGAATAAGAAAACCAACAATGGAAATGTGATTCAACATAAATAAGTTTGCACATGACAGTTACAAAATAAAAATCACTCAGTAGCCAAAGGCTATTTAATCCTAGTATTCCCAGTTCTTCCATAATAAAACAGAAGGGAGTCAGTCAGAATGGTTAAACAGAAATTCTAAGATCAAAAGAGGCTCAACAAATCAAAAATTCTAATATGAGGTGACTTTCTACTCGAGGAATGAACAATCTCATATTCTCGCATATAGCGAATATCAAGAAAAAGATTCTGGGAGGAAAAAAAAGCTCAGCAATGCTTTTACTTGTGTCATCCAGCTGTATCCTTGCCCAGAACTTCACTGCTTAACTTTCAGGACAGAAGTGGTTTTATTTATTTATTTATTTTTGGGGGGTGCAGTTAACATTGTAAGGCAAGCTCAGTCCTGTCTTCTATAGCCTTAAGGTTGCTGAGTAAATCTAGAATCATGGAACATACATTTTGATACTGAAAAAACAGGAAGAAGGTGGTTCGGTGTCAAGGAAAATGGCCAGAAGCACAACTAGATTTAAGAAAAATAAGATTCTGGTGTGCTGGCCTATGATTTGTTTTAAACTTTATACCCAATCTATTGAACTGTGTATACATTGCAGAGGCAGTCATGGTAGCATGTACTTAAACCATGATAAGAGGAATAAAAGTTATTCTTCATACTCATAATGGTTGTCATTTCTTAAGATCCTAGTATATGTGCCAAGTTCAACGCTAATATTTATAAAGATGTTATATTTAATATTACAAAAATATTTCTAATACTTAATTGTAATAGCCTCATTTTTATTGAAGGGGAATCTGATTTTTAGAATGTAAAACTAGTTTACGGCCTTACATAGACTGAACGTGTCCCATCTCGTCTGTAGAATGTAAAACTTACCCAAAAGCTACTTGCAAATGGGAGAGAAAGTAGTAGGATTCAAACCCAAGTGTGTTTCACTATAAATTCCATGCTCTAAAAGCAATTTGTTCAACACTTTTACTTTCTGAAGATCTAATCTAATTACACATTTTAGACTTGTGCCTGAGTCTTAAATCACAAGAAAAACATTTGGCGAAAATTATAAAACATCTCAAACTAGTAAGAAACATACTCCAGATTTCCCAATTCTTATTAGGCACAGCACTCCCAGCACAACTGCCCTGCTATTTCTTTTACTATAATTCCTCAGAGTTTCTATTGCTTGTGACAAGGACACTGTCTAAGGCATTATTAAATTCCTTCAGTCTTGCCTCTGATATCATTTATCACTGTATTTGTTAGAATGAGAGGGTTATCTGCTATACCTTATTCATGAGGTAATTACAACAAAATGTTTGGCTGGATTCAAGGTTACAGTTCAGCTCAGTCCCATCCATAAAACCGAAGCAGACTTCACCACTCCTTCTATTGTTGTTCTGATAAAACAATTAAAAATCATACACAGCAATTAAAAAATAAATCGCTGTGTTCTTATTGTCTAGGAAATCGGTGCCAACCCTTTTTTTCTATGATTTACATCTCTGATTTTTCCAATATTAGTCTTTTTATTTTTCTGTAATCTAGCTTGGGGGTGAGCAGCACGGATAATCAATGTACGGATGATAAAGAGATATTATTACATCTAGGAACGATTACTCCTAGGTGTTAGCGGGCTTCCCCAAACTGTATGAAAGAAACTGACAGTTGACACAGCCCCATGATGTTCACTTTCCTAAAGGTACAAGCATTTCTTCGCCGTTTCAGGTCATATTAAAGGAACAAATAAAACATCCCCTTCTAATAACCCTGCTGGCAAACTGAGTAGAGAGGATAAACTTCTTAAAAGTGTGAAGAAGCTATTATCTTTCTACAATCAAAGAAGACAGGAAGGGTACTGCAGTAACTGGGAAGGGCACAGTATCAGTATTGCTCTATGGAAGCGGCAGGCCCCAGAAAAGCAGAAAATCATCATTGGCACAGAAGCGAGGTAACTCGGAGAATTTCAGGGGGAACTAACTACTGCTTACCCCTCCAAGCAGAATAGATCTTTCTACTTTTATCGCTGGGTGAAAACCTGAAAGCGGTACACCATCAGTGTCTCCTCCCCAATAGTCCAGAAAACAACACGCGAGTATGGACCGAGGGGCGTAGGGGACGTAGTATTAGATGTCTCTCCTTCTCCTGCCTGCTCAGAGCACTAAGACAGAGCTCTACCTCCATGTTATCCTAGAAGTGGCCGTGCCACCTGGAGTCTCTGCGTCCAGCACGGCCGGCCGAGTGGGGGCAAGGTTGAGAGTGGGTCTGAGGGAAGGGGGTCTCTGCTCCTACAATCGGAAAGGAAGGCGCGGAGGGGTGGTGTCGCCGAGCAGAGAGGATCTGCGGTTCCCCTCCCTCCTCTCCGAGAGTCAGCCTGGCCCCAATACCTTCTTGACTGTGCGCGGCGCCTCGGTAACGGTGCCGTCGGGGCTGACCAGGGCCTCGCCGCCGTCGCGGTGCCGCTGGTGCTGGTGATGTGGGTCGCTCCGCTTCATGGCCGACGCCTGAGGCACCTTCCCGGCAGCAGGGCTGAGAGCCGCGGCGGGGACCGAGCCCGGGCCGGGGGCTGGGGGCCGCTCGGCGGCGGGAGCTGGAGCCTCAGGGTCTCCGCCGCCCGCTGGTGGGGCCATAGCGCCCACAGCCGCCGTGCTCAGTCCCACCTGCGGCTCCGCCTCGGTAGGGCTCAGGTCCTTCAGCTCCACGTCAGGCACCTTGCCGGCGGCCGCTGCTGACACAACCTGCACCGACATCATCGCTTCCACTGAAACCGCCGGCTCAGACCCCAGCTCGGGCTCCGGCTCGGCCCCGCCTCCCGCCTCCCTTCCCCTTCCCTCCCCCATTCCCCCACTCCTCCCCTCCATCACCTCCGCACCCACCCCCTTCCTCAGCCGGCCCGCCAGCCGGCCGGCCCCCGGTCCCCCAGCCCCGCCCCGTCCCGGTCCCGCCCGCGCGCGAGGCGCCACGGAACCTGTAGTGCGCTTGCTCCAGGCCGCGCCGCATTGCGAAGACCATGGGACCTCAGACCCCGACGTGCAATGCGCCCGGGGGCGGGACGCGAGGCCCCCTGGGAACTGTAGTCCCCTTGGCCTTCCGCCGGAAAGTGGGCTTCTGTCGCGGAGAAGGATCTCCAATGCAGGCGACTAACTGAAAGCAATGAGGGTGGGTGATGGGACGGAGAGAGTGAGAAGGAAGTCTCCACAGGAGATGCGGCTTCCGAGCAGGGAACTCCAGAAACCCTAGGGAAAGTAGGGGAGGAAAGCCTCTCCCCACAGTGTTCATTTCCTCGGATCGCGCTTCTGCGATCACGCGGGCTGGCAGTCTTAAGAGGAAAAGCAGCGCGTCACGTGAGGAGAGTACCCGCTCCTGGCTGGAAGACTTGGGCAGTTCCCACTGAAGTGCAAACCTAACTCACTACCGAACTTCAATAACTTCGTTTTTAAAAAGAATAAAGTAGGATCTCGCTTGCTGTGGCGATTTCTCGTACAGTCTGAATGTAGAAGCCAAAAATTCCTAAAGAAAATCACACTAGGTCGAAATTTCACTGCAGAGAAGTTAACACGTTGCCTGAAAAGAGGCCAAGTTTTTTGACCTACAAAGTGTGTCGGAAGTAATCAGAAATTCATATTCATATATCGCACAGAGAATGTAAACTAAAATCCAAAAAGTGATTTTCCTAAATGCTATGACTCAGATGATTTTACTTTGTACTTTTCTAAGTTTTAAATTTTATATTTATTTTAGAAGACAAGTTCAAAGACATGAATGTTAGCTTTATTTTTAGTCTTAAAATGATGTCCAACAACAGAGGAATAGTTACAATCTTTAAAAATTATTTTTCAGTCAGAAGTGATGTTATGTGCCCGTAGTCCCCACTACCTGGGAAACTGAGACTAGGGATCACTTGATTGAGGTAGTTGGAATCCAGCCTGGGCAACACAACAAGAACCACTTCTCAAAACAAAATGTGTTTTCCGACTTTTTTTAATGATAAGGGAAAATAAATACGCATGATTCTTTATATGGAGTTAAAAGGCAAGAGACAAAATTACACATTTTCGTAAGGGTTCTTTTTTTTTTTTGGAAGGGAGAGGTTGTTTGTTTTTTTTTGAGACAGGGTCTTGCTTTGTAGTTCAGGCTGGCCCTGAAGTCAGCCTCAAACTCACATCACAGCAATCCTCCTGCCTCTGCCTCCCGAGTGCTGGGATTACAGGCATGAGTCACCACACTCAGCATTGTAGTATGTGGTTACCCAGGATCAAACTCAGGCCCTTGTTCTTGCCAGACAGATGCTGGAACCATTGAGCTAAATTCCTTTGTCCTCTTTAGGGTTTTTAAAAAAAAATATTATTTTGTTTATACTAGAGACAGAACTTGGGAGCCAGGAGCTACATCCCCAGCCCTATTTATTTTGAGACAGGATCTAACTGAATTGCCCAAATTGACCTCAAACTCTTCCTCCTCCTGCCTCAGCTTCCCAAATAGTTGAGATTATAGTCATGTGCCATCATACCCAACCTTAAGTTCTATGTAAATAAGAAAAAAAAAAAAAACAATTAAAATGCGGTTGCTTTTTGACAGACTTTGAGACAGGTTTTTTCCATCTCTGTTCTTAGAAAAAGCGAGGCAAAGGGATCTTACTCTT
>PVIR01043967.1:0-11455 GCA_004026965.1 Petromus typicus
TTTTTAAAAAAAAAAAACTTAAAAATATTGTATTGTGAATAACATGATTAGTGATTATAATCATTAGGACCAGTAGGTTATCAGGTGTGGACTCAACACTTTTGATCCCTATCCTTCCTAATAATTTCCTCATCTTTCATGCATTATTTTGAGTCAGAAAGCTCTCTAGTAATTTATATTCTACTATTTGTATGTGGAATAGTAGTGGTTTATCTTTTTGAAGTTTAGCATGTGTTTATATGTATACACAATTTTTACATACACATATGTGCATAATACCAAAATCTGTTAATAATAAATTGATAAGATAATTCAGGAGATGTTTCTTTAAGGAATAACTACTTACTGCTGGTGATCTAAGTTTTGTTTGTGTCATCTGCTAGAATATAACCAATTCTTGAATGTTACAGATAATTTTTTGATGATGGCATGATAGCATAGTGTGAGCCACACCTCAGTTTCATTTTAGGTTTTTTTCTCTTTTTTTTTTTTTTTTTTGTGTGTGTGTTACTGATTATTGAATCCAGAATACAATTCTTTTACTCTGAGACCCTCCCTGGTCTTTTTTAGTTCTGAGATTGGGTCTTCCTAAGTCTAATTTGCCTTAAGTTGCAATTAACAGTCCTCTTACCTCTGCCTCACTTAGTGCTGAGATTATAGGCATAAACTGTCCAGTTCTGATTCTTAAAATATTACTGATTTCCTCATCTGATTTAAAAATCTCCAAGTGCCGTTTAAATCTGTGTTGGTCAGTCTTAATAAATAACATTTGTGATAATCAGTTTGTTAGTAGGAGAACCTTGTATGATTAGAACTAACTTAGCCATCTTTCTGACATGCTTTTAATGGGGATGAAGTAAAATTATACATTTCTTTCAAATTTTAGTATATGAGCTGCCGCAGTGTGCACAAAGTTATATATTTCTTAATGTGAAAAAAGTTGCCACTGCTCTTAATCTTTGTAAACTGAGATTATTAGTCTTGACTTTTGATCTACTGTCTTTGTAGGAAAATTAGAAAACTAATAAGAAATTTTCAAGAAAGTGTATGGGAAGTTTGAAAAAGGAGACTATAATCTTAGAAATCAGATTCTTTGTTCTTCATTGCTAATTGGCTATGCCTCAGAGTCCTATATGATTTTCTGGTCTATCTCTTGACCTAATAGAAGATTCTCACTCTAATATTGATGTATACATCTTTGTTTTACTTAGATTTAGATCCACACAACTTGAATTTGAACCCCAACCTGTCCTGTTCATGCAGTGTGTTGGGCCAACTTAATTGGTAGCTTCTTAGTTTTATTTGAAAAACAAATATATTGAATTGCATAAGGTATTTTTGATGATTAAATGACAATGTAGGTGAAGCTGTTATATCTGAAATGTGGTTGTGACCTACTAATAAACACAATAACTCAGAACCTAGAAAACACTATTAATACTGTCTTTCCTAAGTGAAATAAATGATGACTCATATGAGCATCATTTGGATTGTACAATGATAGTTTGTTTCCTCAAATAATGACTTACAATTCAGATTATAAATATATGTGTGGTGTGTGTGTGTATATATGTGTGTGTATATATATATATATACACACACATATATGTATATACACATTTGATATATATATATGTATACGTATATATATGTGTATATACATATATACTTTAGTTTTTGCTTTCTTTAGAAGAAGTGACAATGTAAATATATTAAAGAGCTAAAATAGAACAGCAGAAGGCTGGGTATTTAGCTCAGTGGTTTTAGCATCTGCTGGCAATACCAGGTCCTAAGTTTGCTCCCCAGTACCACATACCACAGTGCCAGGCATGGTGGCTCACACCTGTCATCCCAGCACTTACGAGGCAGAGGCAGGAGGATTGCTGTGTGTTCGAGGCTAGCCTGGACTACGTAGTGAGTTTGGGGCAAGCCTGAGCTACAAAGCAAGGCCCTGTTTTAAAAAGCTGAAAAAAGAAAAAAAACAATGTATATGCAAGGGATGAATTAGTAAATTTCTGAACTACCATTATCAACATTTTCACTTGAAATCCTTAGAAATAATTATAATTTTATTTGCATAGAAATAATGTGGAAAGAATTAGGGGAATGATAATTTTGGTTTGAATAATAAAGCCATCGAGGCATCCAAAATCTTGAGAACAGTTGAGTTGGGGACTTTCACAACTGTGTGAGACTCACTTTGTTGGGTTACAAATGAATTCAATTTACAGGCTTTCTCAGAATGAAAGATGGTCATAAGTTGGGTACTTAATGTACAAAATACATAGGGCGCAAGTGTTGTTAGACCTAAAATCATATGACTATTTCCATATTTTAATTTGCAGGGATTTTTTTTCTGTTGTCTTTGAGTATATTCACCATGACTACATAGAGTATTGCTTTGTAATGACTTGGAAATGCTAAGTCATTTGGATGAAAATTTGAATGTTTAGGTAAATTTATATTTGACTAATTTTAACTTATAATTATATTGGTGGAAATAGCATTAGAACAGCTTACCTAAGGAAGATAATTTCTTTTGTGTAGAGTTATCAATTTTTTACAGAAATTTGAAGCCAACTAGTACTTCCTTGGTACATTTCAGATATGTGAAGTCACTTTGTCAGTATAGAAACAAAAATTTTGCATAAAACTCAACTTTAAATATCAAACTTGGCCTATTTTGGATGTAAAAACTTACGAAGAATTTTTGCATGCTATTTTTCTTGGCAAGTTTTTCACAATGTAGTAGACATTTGTCACTAAAATACCAATTTATCCTAAATCCTATAAACCTAGTATCTAGATAATTTAATTGAGAGAATGTATTTTTCTTTCCTGAGTGTTTTCATATTACTATATTCGTGAGTGAATATCATCAAATGGCAGTCATTTTGGTAGTGAGAGATTATATTTGTATTTAATATGAAAAATGTCTTGACAAAGTTTATTTCCAGTTCTTTCTTCATTTCCACTGTTCACTCTAGTTATTGCCAGTTTCACATTTTTACCTACTGGCATATAGAAAAGATGAATAGTAAGCAAAACATATAGTTCCTATTCTCAGGAAGCTTAAAATCAATAGAATGTTGGATATATCTATGAATTAGATTCAGGACACTGTATTTAGTAGTCTTTCTTTGTTTTAGTGCTTTTTTCTCTTTCTAAGTTTTTTGAGACAGGGTCTTGCTCTGTTGTTCAGGCCGGTCCTGAACTCAGCAGTCCTCCTGTCTCTGCTTCCCATATTCTGGGATTACAGGCATGAGCTGCATTGTGGTATGTGGTACTGATTGCTGGTGGGTGCATGCCCAGCATTGTTGTATGTGGTTACTTGGGACCTTGCGCTTGCAAGGTAGATGCCAGACCACTGAGCTAAATCCCCAGCCCTAGTCTTAGTATTTTTGTTTGTTGGCATTACTCTTTGACATGATTTTTTAAAATTTGTTTTTTGAGGTACGAGGGATAGAACTCGGGATCTTGTACTTGCAAGGCAGGCACACTACTGAGCTAAATTCCTGGTTCTTATTTTTTAAATTGTGTTACTCTGTTGACATTCCATAGTGTGCTAGCATTCTCAAAGCAGATAACCAGCTTTGTACATATTATCATTGAACGATACATTTTTAAAAAGATATTTCTATAACATGATTTGTTAATGGATGTATCTTTTACATTGTCTTTCAATTAAGTAATAATCGTGTAGAAAGTACAGTAAAAGCAGCTGTTTTATAAGCTTCCTGATGGCATACTTAAAAAATGTAAAGTAGAATACTTTTCAGTAGTGACCCAACAGTATTTTGATTCACATTTATTGGCTCTTACTAAATAGAGTCTTTAAGAATATGAATATTGCACAATTACTATGTATGGTACTATCTGTTAAAAAAATGGTTATTGATTTGGGGAAATATATATACAGATTTGATGTTTGAACTTTGTTAAACTTTGTTTTGAATTACAATATTTCACACGTAAATTTGAAATTTCAATTCATTAGACCAGTTATACCAAAAAACAAGTTGGATATTTGGAGTTCAGTGTTTAAAAATTAAAAAAATATGGAATGGTTGAGAGGATGACAAATAAAAACTTGCTTATTTTTTACATCACATGATATACCTAGAACTTTTTCCATGAATTGTCTCATATATGGCATGTGGCCTTATAGTGGTTATAAGACAGCTGGAGTTCTCTGTTTTATTGAGAAATGGAAGTATTGTCTGGTTATAGAACATCATCCACAAAGCCAGTAAATGTTAAGTCTTGTTTGACTACTAAGCTTGACTCCACAGCTTCATATTTTAACATTTTGCTGACATATAATAAATATCCTACTACTTTGTATTGGTAATAATAAAATTTTTTGGATATAGTGTACTATATTGCTACCAACTTTAGAAGTAAATGTAACCATTTTATGGGTAATATAAATGTTAAATATTTTTATGCTTTCACTCACTGTATAAACACTTAGTTTGCTATAATAACAATCTTAGACATACTTCTTCGGCATAAAATAGTTGAGAGAAGTTGAGTGCATGCATAGATTCTTACGATATAAGTTGCCTTATGTAGCCTGCTTTAAGGTACAAAATTGCATCCCTCTGTCTAAGGTTAGATCCTCATTGCTAAAGGAAGCTATTCTTTTCAATAAATTAGTGTCTCTTTCATGTCACAAAATAAAATAACCTTGATGCCTTTTTTATTTATTGAGAATTAGATTAACCCACAAAGATGGAAGCAGCTACATTTAAGATGGAATAATCTTAAATTTAATGCTGTTTTTTATTTTAGCACTTTTCCAGCCTTTAACTCCAGGCTCTCGAGAGTTCGAAGATGTTTTAAATATTCTCCATTCATCTTACCTTGAGCCATCTTCAGTGACAAATTTTCACTACAAATGCGCGTGCTTGATACGTAATGAATTTTTGGAAAAGGAGGTATGTTTTAAGTTTACTTTGATTCTCTACAGAGCTAATTTACCTGAAAAAGTCTTTTTTGGTAGAAATCAATTTTTATTAAGAAAGCTCAAATTATGGAAGAATAAACAAATTTTAAATGGTATCTATTTTTCCTTTAAATATTGTTGTTCACTGCATCTATCTGCATCTAAAATTCTTATTAATAAGTATTATATAAAATAACTTCCTGAAATTGAGTCTTATGGACAGGGATTGCTTACTTTGTCATGGTTTAATTATAAATCCATAAAGCATTTTGCTCTTTAAGTTTATGTTAATTAAATGTCAAAATTGGGATGTAATAAAAATTTTTAAAGGATAATAACTTCCCCAAAACTGCTTGGTGGGGCTAGACTGATTATCTTCTTAGGATTTATAGAAATTCTTAGAGGAACAGTAGAGCATATTAGTGAATTTGAGATTCATGTGCACATTTAGTATTTGAGTTTTGATTTAGAAAAGCTAACATATATTGTAAGATAATATAAATGAGATGTTTAGACTTATTTAACATGAGCTTTTTTTTTTTTTTTGAGGCTAGGTTTCACCTTTGAATTCTCAGTGATCCTTTTACCTAAGCTTCCCTCTCAGTGTTGTTTTCATTTGCATCTCATGAATGATCAGTGATGTTGGACATTCTTTTATGTTTGCTGTTTTTAACATCTTCATGTGAGAAATGTCTATTCATTTCAGATGCTCATTTTTGGACTGGGTCTTTAAATTTGGGTGTTGTGATTTTTTTTTTTGAGTTCTTTATGTATTCTAGATAGTAGTTCTTTGTCTGAGGAACAACTGGTAAAAATATTTTCCTACATTGTGGGTTGTCTCTTCACTCTTGGTGGTTTTTCTTGCTGTGTAGAATCTTTTTAATAAGATGAGATCCCCATTGTTGATTCTTTTTGCTAGTTCCCATGAGATTGAGATTTTGTTCATAAAGTCTTTTACTACACCAGTGTCTTCAAGAGTTCTACTCTGTCTTCCAGCAGGTTTAGTGTTTGTTTTAGTATTTAGATCTTTAATCCATTTCAATTTTAGTTTAGTGCATGGTAAAAGATCTGGGTCTAGTTTTAATCCTTGGGAAGTTGAAACCCAGTTTTAACAGCACCATTTATTGAAGAGGCTATCTTTCCTCCATTGAGGGTATTTGGCTCCTTTGTCAAAGATGAGGTGGCTTATGTCTGGAGTAGTTTGTGCATCTTCTTTGGGTCTATTTTTTGCCAGTATCACTCTATTCTTAGCACTACCTTAATTGCCTTTACTATTCTAGGTCTCTTCTGGTTTCAAAGGAATCATTTGGTGATTCCTCAAAAAACCTAAACTAGAGCCAGGGATTTAGCTCAGTATTGCTGCGGGCCTACCTGGCAAGCGCCAAGTCCTGAGTTTGATTGCTAGCACTGCAAAAATAAATAAGTGGGAAAATTTTTTAGACAGGGCTCGCTCTTGTAGTTCAGGCTGGCCCTGAGCTCAGCCTTGAACTCAGAGCAATCCTCCTGCCTCTGCCTCTCAAGCACTGGGATTACAGGTGTGAGCCACCACGTCTGGCACTGTGGCATGTGGTACTGATTGCTGGTGGGCGTGAGTCTCCACTCCCAACATTGTTGTATGTGGTTACTGGGGATCAAACTTGGGTCCTTGTGCTTGCAAGGCAGGTACTAGAACCACTGAGCTAAATGCCCAGCCCCGGAAAAAAATTTTTTAAAATAACAAAAAAACCCCCTAAAACTAGAATTTCCATGTGACCCAGATACCCTTTTTGGTATCTTCCCAAAATAATTAAAAGCATCCTAACACAGTGATGTATGTGCATCCATGTTTACAGTGGCACAGTTTGTAATAGCTTAATCTTAGAAACAGCACAAAGGCCCATCAATTGGTGATTGGATAAAGAAGTTTTGTTTTATAAAGTCTACTCAGCCATAAAGATTACATTGATAGCTAAATGAATGCATCTTGAACTCATACTCAAGGTGAAATAAATAGAACACACATGTGTAAATACCAAATTGTTTCTCTGGTGTGGGAAATAAAGTATGAGGAGCAAAACAAAAAGTAGATATTGTGAAATAAGAAAATATTCAAAGGTAAAAGGGAGTTCGGGAAGGAGGAATGAGGAAAGGAAAGAAGGGAAAGAAAAAATGAGAAAAGGAAAAAACTGATAGCTTTTGTAAGTACTGGGAGGGTAGAGTGTTTAAATAAGGGAAAGGGAAAAAATAAGTTAGATATATATAGGTACAAATTCCCAATGATGAATGTGATCATAGTGTTTATCTAAAATGTATATAAACTTAATGAGTTTTAAAAAACTATAATCACATGCTAAGGAGTGTTATACATTCAATTTAGTTTACAGAAAAACGAAGAGAACTAAAATCTGATGGTCGTTTAGATAAGGAACTTTCAGAATCCTATGCATTTCTCATGGTTGATCGATACCAGGTGAGTAGACTCTTGGCACAGACAATTGGAGTATGTTTCCATGTAAATTTGTGTGTGTGTTGTGTGTGTATGTTTCCATGTAAATGTGTGTGTTACCAAGCGTTGAAATCAAGGCTTTCCATTCATCAGACAAGTAATTCACCACTCTGCTACATCCTAGCCCTTTTATTCTTTAATTTTTTTCACTTTGAGACAAGATCTTTTACATTGCCCAGGTTGCCCTTGAATGAATTCTCACTGATCCTTCTGCCTCGGCCTCTTACACTGCTAGAGATACAAGCCTGCGTCACTGTACCAGCACAGTCCACTTCCAGCTCTTTTTTTTTTTTAAAGGCTGGATTCTCCAACTTTCCCAGGCTGGCCTTGAAATTGAAATCTGCCTCTCAGGTTTTTAAGTAGCTGAGATTATATGCAAGTGCCACTGTGCTGGCTACATTTTTTTTTTTCTTTTTTGTAGAAGGTCTTGCTTTGTAATTCAGGTGAACCCTGAACTCACTACATAGTCCAGGCAAGCGTCCTCGCGGCAATCCTTCTGCCTCTTCCTCTTCCACTTGAATTACAAGTGTACGTTACCAGGCCAGACATGTAATTTTTCTTGATTTAGTTAGAAGAAGTGATTTAGAGGGAGAAATAATTGTTTTGTGATTTATCAGATACACTCTTATTTTTCCTGTAACACTACTATTCTCCCTTGGAATGTACTTGATAATATATTTCCCTTTGTTAAAAAGGTTATCTTACTGATTATATGTTCTTGTGACCATTTTTTTTCCTTTAATTAAAAATGTTTAGGTGGAATTACTTTTAAGTGTTTTTTTGCTGGTTTTTAATTCTTTTTGAAAAGGATAGTTTGTGACAGGCAGGAATTTGGGATATCTCCTACCTAGTATAAATATAGATTCCAGATGTGATTACTTTGGACTTGTCAATTTCATTTGTAGGTGTGAACTGATATTTACATACAGACGTGTGTATTTGTGTGTGTATACACACTCATAAATACAAATACACTGCTTGAAATTTTGGTAATGTAGAATGTATGTAGCTTTGAAGTTTAGATTTTATTTAAAATAAATTTTTCTTTTGCATTTTTAATGTTAGTGTGATTGCAAGATGAAGTATCTTGTTTTATTAGGTTCAAAGCATATGTGAAAAAGGATTGCAGGTGGGCCAGTCCAAAATAACAATTCTTGGCAGTCCTTCCATGGGTAAATTACTTTCTTTTTATTTATATTTACTATTAAGTTACCACTAAAATATACCTAATTTTGTTATAGTCCTTACTATTCAATTTATATAGTCTTTATCATGTTTCCAGAAAAGGATACTAGTCTGTTTCTGAAATGTAAAACCAGCTTTATCTTTTGTCAGTTTGCATGCTTCTAAATTGATCAAAGTTTACTTTTCGATATCTTATAGTCTTAAGTGATTTTGAAAAATGTGATGCTTTTTCTTTATTTTATTTTGATTAAAATATCAGCTGTCTCTACTGTCCTTATATACCTTCTATTTTATTATTGAATATTTGGATTTTTGTATTAATATCCTATTTAAATTCTTTTAATTTTTCTGTCTCTACTAGGTGTCTATCTTTCTAAATATGCTGACCTATTACAAGCTAATCCTTTGGAAGCTGGGGCAGTGGGCGATGTTGTGATTTTTAAAATAATGAAGGTAATTTTAGGTTTTACATTTCATGTGTAAAGGCAACATTCTATTTGGATTTTAATTTGAAGTGACCAACCCCAAGTATTTAGGAATTTGATTAAATTAAGATCCACACTTATTAGTGTTAAAGTCCACACTAGTATGTAAAGATACTTTTGAGAGTTTTTTATTTGTCATCTTTGAATAAGCTTAGTCATATTTAACTTAAATATACTTATAGAGGTTAATATGTTGGTAATTTAGCTTAGTGTAGAGTAGAATTTTAATTATTTTATCATGTTTAGGTGAATAATTGAAAGGTTTTTTTTCTACTTTAGGGTAAAATAAAGAGTATATATGACCCCATGGGTGTGAAAAACTTGGAGTCCATGTTAAATAAAAGTGCTTTGGACCCCACACCAAAGCATGAATGTCATGTGTCGAAGAATGCAGGTAGAATTACATCACTCTTGGCGTATAGAGCCTATGAGCTTACTCAGGTATGTTCCTGGATCTACTTTAATGTTGTAACCTCATATTTGTTACTGAATCCTTTAGATTGTTTTCCTTTCACTGCTGGTACCTTGCCAGTCTCTGGTTTCCACATATCACTACTAGATTCCAGTGTTTTTTTAGTAAGGCTTATTCAGGTATCTTGACATCTGTTTTTATTCTTGTCTGCCTTTTTTTGATGTATTTGCAGTTGAGTCCAGAAATGGTTTTTCAAGTAATACGAAAAATGACACTTAAGTTTAGGTGAAATTATGACTATAATATTTTATTTTTTTCCCTTAGGTTTACTTTTTCAAGGGCAGACCTAAAATCTTAGGCTCCATTTGCAATGTTTTTATTAGGAAATTTGTTTTACATTCCCATTGACCAGACTCAGGAATTTCTTCAGAAGCAAACTTGGAATACTTAGTACTAGTACCTTGGGATCTGATACAAATAGAAGTGGAATATTATATATCATAAAGTAAATATGAATTACAATTACTTTGTTAAACTGAAAAGGTAGAAGTTAAAGAAATTTTCTGTGAGAGATGCTTAAATGGTTTTGTTTCTTAAAAATAAGGGCCAGAGGTTTAGCTTACTGGTTCTGGCTCCTGCCTTGTAATCATCAGGTCCCAAGTTCGGTTCCCAGTATCCACATATAACAATGCCAGATGTGGTGACTTATGCCCAACAGCAATTGGTACCACATACCACAGTGTCAGGCATGGTGGCTCATGGCTGTAATCCCAGTACTTGGGAGGCAGAGGCAGGAGGAGTGCAAGGCTGAGCCCAGGGTCAGTCTGAACTATAAGCAAGTCTTGAAAAACTGAAAAAAAAAAAAAAAAAAAAGATAAATACAAAGTTTCACTCTGTACTACTTGCCTACTAAATTTTGCATTTTCTTATTTTTAGTATTATTTTTATGAGTACGGTTTTGATGAACTAAAGCGAAGACCAAGGCATGTTTGTCCATATGCAGTTGTGTCTTTTGATTACAGAGATGATATACAAACCCCAAAGTTTGTTTCTTCATCAAGGTAAGACTTAAGAGTTTTAGATATCCTCTAGAGTCAGATGCAACACTTCTGGGTTAGAGGAACTCGTCCTTCCCACTTAGAAACTTTTCTTAAAATTAATTGAAAGCTTGAATATTCATGATGATTTTTAAAAGCTCATTATAAAAGACAGTGTTTGAGTATGTGGAAACACAAACTAAAATTAGCATAAACTTCATCTGATTTCTTTTGGCGTTGTAGGTTTGTGTAGCTGAGTTTGTGACAGTTTTTAAAAGTGAAATTTTAGATATAACTTTACTAAAATTAGGAGCTTCTGTAAATGATGCCCAGCACTCCTTAAACCAGTTAAATCTCATACTTATTAGGGAACCGAGTAATTGATAGTTTTTTAAAGCTTCTGTGTGATTCTAATTATTAACTAGTATTGTGTACCAGTGATAATTTCTTTGTAACACTAAGGTGACCAAAGTAGTTACCTGTTCCTCTTATGTGGTTTTAACCACATGGATTAAGTAAATTTACAGAGATGTAGGTGAGGTAGTTAAATGTCTGTTTATTTTCATTTTGAGTTATAGTATATACTTAAAATTACTATTACTATTAATTTAAAAATATATTGTTTTTTTTCCTGTAGAAGGGATTGAACTTAGGACCTCTCCCACTGAGCTATATATTCTCAGTCCTTTTAAAAAAAGTTATTTCAAAATTTCGAGTCAAGACCTCATTGTGTTGCTGCAAAGGCTGACTTTAAACTTGTTGTCCTCCTTTCTCAACCTCCTGAGATTACAGGCATGTGCCGCTATGCCTGACTAAAGTACTGCTATTTTAAAAGCCACAGATGAAACATGAATATTTCATGTGGACCTCTTTATCAATTTTCTAAATTGAAATATCTTGTCA
>PVIR01043968.1:0-11457 GCA_004026965.1 Petromus typicus
GTTCGTATAAGAACAGCAGGTCTACTGTCATTGCTCTGGAAAATCTTAGCTCGGCTCAGAACTTTGAGTCATTGTGGACAAGAATGGGACAGTATGCAGAAAACTGGGAATTTCCCAAAAGTCTATGCACACAACGGTTAACTATCTCACCTGCAATTCAGACATATATTGAATGGTCAGCTATTAGGGACTTTTCTCCAAATAAACAACCAGCAGATTTTCATTATTATTTTTGGAGTTCCAATGAAAAGTACTTCTGGGAATTCATTTTTATTGTTTGAGTTTTCTATAAGGATAATGTATTCACATATACCAGAGCCATTAGAAACCAGGATCGAGTACTGTACAGTAGTGGATTTTATTCCTGTGATTGTATTTACCAAGAAAGATTAAAAATATTTTTAAAAGTTCCATGGTCTTCAAAAAGAGTCTCAAAATACGTGTTTTTGAAAGCATGATCTTTAGAACATGATCTTCAGAAAAACTGAAAAGGAAAGAAAATGTCTTCTTTCTCATATAGAAGAATTATTAGTTTTTCTATTCTGTCAAGATTCAGATTAGAGCATATATATATATATATATATATATATGCTCTAATCTGAATATATATATATTCATATATATATATATGAATGATGACCCTCTTAATATCCATATTTGTAATGAAAACTTCTGCAAATGATGACTAGAATAATGCAACCACTATATTTGTAAGTGTTTATAATGCATCTCAGAGCCCAGATTTTCTTGCTAAAGTTGCATTATTTAGGGCCAGACAAGAAAGCTACAATTCATGAGACAATAATCATTTTCTCTCTAAAAAATGAATGAGTATGAATATATATGCCTGCTGGCTTATTATTTTAAAATAGCTCAAGTCAAATTTTTATACCTTCAAGTGCCATTTTTATTTCTGAAAATTCTGTGATTTAACAAATGTTACTTTAAAAATTTAAGAGCCCCAAATCAGATCCTCTCTAAAGTGTACCTGTCTTTTCTTTACTTGTGAGAACTTCCATCTCTACCTATTATAAATTTCAGCTGGTACCAAGACTATATTTCAAAATAAACTCCAGGAAAGAATTTTGCTTGAGTCCTCAGATAGTATAGGCCCTTAACAGAGCTGTTCATTGCTACCCAAATTGAGAAGCTGTAGAACTGTCCCCCCACCAGAGGGGTTCTTGTGAAGCAGCTCTTTCCATCCCAAGAACTTGTGATAAAAGCCATTTGCACTCGAGTCTTCCAGCTTTCCCCCTCCCTTCTGTCAGCCCATCACCAACAGCACAATGAAGAAGAGATACAAAGGGTACAATGTTACCTAAATATCAAAATATACATAACACACATCTGGCCTGTGCTACTTCCCTAGTCTGGTTGCTTCCCTTAAGGAATCAAAGGCTACTGGGAGTTTTGACAAGGTCTGTGCTTGAGGACAAAAGACGTGTCCTCAGGAGCCCAGTATTTTGACACAATACAAAAAGGAAAGAAGGAAACAGATTGTTATAATAATAAAGAGAAAAGGGGCAGAAGGAGATGGTACCCTGTTCCCTGCACTTTTGGGACAATATAATTCTAGTTACCATCATTTTTGTTTTGAATCTTCTTTCAGTGTATATGAAATCTGTATGTTGGAATCAGATTAACATGACAAGAACAGGCATACAGTAAAATATGTTAATTTCCAGATTCTGTTCCATGTATTCATGCAATAACATCTTTAATTTTCCAGGGAAACTCTTGAGGCAGGTATGATTGTAGATCTTGTTTTTCAGCTACCAATGCTGCCAGTCAAAGAGGTTAGCAACTAGATCCTGCTCTGCTGTCTTCTTAAAAATATTTTGTTTTTACGTGAAAAATCTGGTGCTTACTCACTCTTTGGACAGTTCTTCCTCTTTCAGTTGACTTGTTATCTTTCTGCTCCTTATCAGGCACTGCTGCCCCAGGGTTCTGTACCAGATCCCAGCCCTGGACAGCCACAAAGCCTGACTAGCGTTTTCTGTGCTCTTCATTTGGTCCACTTGCTATGAGAGGAATTACACATCTGCATCACAAAATGATTCATGGGAATGTACATTTGCCACTTTAGAAGACGTTTTACATGAGACTAAAATAATAGTCTCTTAGTGGTCATCCACATTGACATTTCTTTGGAACCTGTTTTTACACATCACATGACACAGGAGACCATTACAATGTTGCTGGTTTCACCTCTCCGCCAGACAAATTTTCAACTGCCTGATAAAGTTGCCCCCTTCATCTTGCAGATACTTTAAATTGTCATCATCCTTCATTACACAAATTTGCTCTTTTAAAAAACCCAGAAATTCCTAATTCTGTGTCACAGTTATGTTTTGGGCACTTAGTACACAACTTTTCCCTTAGTAGGCGAACAAGTTGATGAATTAAAGTAAACACTACAGTAAAAAGTTTCTCCCACAACTTGTAAATAATGGCATTGCCCATAGCTACATGGGGCAGGGGAGGGTGGGTAGAGAATTGTCAGAGATGTAAATACCATGTGTTCTACCTAAGGGACACAAAATTTCTGTCTTTTCACTTTTTTCTCCTTCAATTTGTTCAAACTTTTTTTTGTCTCTCATAATTCAAAAATAGTTTAATGGAAAAACTTCAAATGTTATATATATATTAGTCCTTGATGAGAACTAAAATGTAAGAATAATTACACTGACATGGAATTTAAAGATTTTTATTTATTGGAGGTTAATTTTTCTTTCCGTCGGAGAGCACCATGAAGGCCCCTAAAGTCGATATCATTTCCACCAGGCATATGGCAATAGTTTCACTCATCTAAGGTTTCATTTTGAAAAATAAAGTGCTCAGTCCTTTCTCTGAAAGGACAAACTCTTTGTCATGAAGTGGTTTCCTGTGGGTCTGAGTTGGCAATATTTACTTCTGTGGAGTGGCAGGTTATCCCTTGGCTCTATTTTCATTTGTTCTCCATGGTTCTCCCTCACCTCTGCTTGAAGACCGTTTAGGGAAATGTCAACAGAATGTCTCTGTAAGACGGCATGTTTGTTAAGTGGATAGACTAGGTCACATGTGTGAGGGAAGCCACTTGTATCTGTTCCTGGAATCAGGCCTAACCTGGCTTCAGCCAGCAGGAGCTATATTTTCCTAAACTTCCCATTCAGAGAAGAATTCTTCACCTCTATAAACAAAAAAATTCAGGCTTTTTCCTAAGACTCCCTGAGTTTCTGCTCTGTGAATGAGTCTGGTCTAAAGATAACTTTTTAAATGTCTTCCTTAAAGAGGCATCGGATCTAATGGAGATTGTCAAGTGCTGGTCAGCAAGTAGGAAGTAATTGCAGCTGCAGCTTTGGTAGGAGTGCTTTCTCTTTTCATACACACCACAGATTGCTTAATGCTCACACTGAGCCCATGCCCATAAATTCTTTGCAGTATGTCTCTTGGTGGAAAAAGGAAATCCACAACCTGCCCATTATGGAGAGTGAGCACTACTCCGTCGTCATAAAGAAACTTTGGCTCCAAAATGTCTCAAGTTTTTTTCAGCTTGATAATCCAGAACTACTGAACTATCATCTTTAGGTAGAAGATAAACAGGCCAATAAATCATGAAGGCAAACCTCGCTCATTGGTGACGTTTATTTCACATTCTTTCTCTTATATGCTTTTAAAGCTTGCCACCAAATAGTTGCAGTACAATTCCTGCTCACAGGATCAGCCTAAATAATATAGGAAAAGATAAAGAGCCATGAAATACTGCATTACGTTTATTGGCTCAGATGTATAATAAACATCAGATGTAGAATAAACATCCTCTTTGTGGTTCTTACTATCATTATAAAGTCTACTTGTGGTACTGAATTCTTACCACAGTCAATGTAAATGGCGGACAAGACGCAAACTATTAAGCAACATTGTAGACAGAAGGGAGTTTTCTTTCCTAGGGAAGCATACCTCACAGTGCTATAATGATACAGAGTTCTTTGTCGGCTGGGATGCACCATTTTATCCAATCTATTGCTGGGAACATTCCTATCAGCATCGGTTAATCTTTGACTCTCTTCTTGGGTTACAATTTAGTTTTCTTCCAGAGGGTGAATTGATGCTATAGAGTTTAATTTGCATTAGCTTGTAGATCTCTTCAAAGGATTCCAAGTAGGTTCTAGCATATGTGTTGCTGGTGGGGTGGTAGATTCGTTGAGTCTTCATTGCTAGCATTTTTATACCATGAATGTGATCAGGGAGTAGCCAAAAGTTGGTGAAAGAAAGAAATATATAAAAAGGTTGTTAACAGCACAACAGTAATGTGTCTTGAAGCCCCATCTGGGAAATTAGAATGGGCTAGAAGATTAGCAAAGCTGAAAGGTCAAGAAGCAACGAACCTTAAAACAGCTTTAAAAGGAAACATGAAAGAGTGCAGAATTCACCAGGACACACACTGTCCTAAAAGCAGACACAGAGGAATCCCAACAAAACTAAAGCAAAGTGTGAAAGGGGAGAGGAAAAGGAAATCCAAGCTGGTTGTCAGAATTTGAGAAAGAGTACACTGGCAACCACAAACAAGACACCATGTACTAAAACAGCATTTCCCTAATGGGGGAAGACATAGGTTAGATTAAGAAGAACGTGGTGTTGTTCAGTTTTGTGAAACAATAATTAACTTCTGAATGAAATAGCTCAGATTTATGAACCACTTTTTGTCATATACCCCTCTTATTTTCTGTTGATGTCTCCTCAGAACCAAACTGTTTTCTCTCTTTGTCTGTCTCTCTCTTTCCCTGTTTTTCTCTACCCTGTTGAAGAGGGGAAAATGCTATATTAGTTAGGATTCTTTTATCATTAATAACTGAAACATTACTCAAACTGCCTGATTAATAGGAAGTATAAATGTATGGGTTTCCAAAGCTGAAATTCAGAGAGGATTAAATTTCAGTGCTCAAAAAAAAATGTCATCAGTTATCAGACTTAAACTATTTTAAACTTCATTTTGCTTTCCTAAATAGGTTCCATTCTACTTTTGTCTCTAGTGGGAAAGAAATAGCTATGTGCAGCTCCAGACTTATCTTTTAATCTCTTCACCACTCCAGAAAAAGTAAGATGTTTTCTTTTCCAATCTCCTCAGTAAAATATTTCCCACACAAATCACTTTAGTATGGAGAAAGTCATCAGTCTACCCCCAAACATCATCACCAGTGGGAGGGACCGGTGGAGACATCAACATTTTGGAAAATGTGTTCTAAAGTCTGAGAAAGGGTCTTAGTCTGTATGTCACTGCCACAACAGCATTTATAAAGAACAGAAAACTATTTTTTAGTCTTGGAGATGGGAAAGTCCTAGGTCAAAGTGCCAAAGGTTGAGTGTATGGTGAATGTCCCATACCTGCTTCAAAGACAATGTCAATGCCGGGAAAGCTGCATCCTCTAGGGGAGAACACAATATCTTCACATGGCAAAAAGCAGACACAAAAAAGCCTAAACAAACCTTTTAAAAGGACATCTAATGTTGTGAGGGAGGAGTTCTCATGATCTCAATATCTCTTAAAAATCTTACTGATCTCTTAAAAATCTTTATTATATATATATGTATGTATGTATATATATACATATATATATATATATATATGTGTGTGTGTGTGTGTGTATATATATATGTATATATAGTCACATTGTCTGTTAAGTTCCAAAGCATGAACTTTGGAAGGGATACATTCCATAGCATTAGAAGAAAGCAAAGACACTGACCAGGCAAAAGGAGTTGGTGTCTATCTACTTCATTAGTTCAGTGACCAGCAACTTCTTTTTACCATGAACTTGCACTGGACTGTGCTTGATTTAAGCAATGATTAGGAAATTCAAGGCCTCCTGAGAACGATGTGCTTACTTTGGGAGGACATATGGGTATTGGATGCTAGACTTTATTCCACTGAATTAATTCATTAACAAGCTAGCAGAGAGTTTAAGCAGTAGAGAGTATGTGGGCTTCAGTGGATGTTGGAATAATTCCCGTGGGAAGCAGGAAAGGAAGTTAGTGGAAAACATAAATATTTACAAGTGGTCTCAAGGGTAGAGTTAAGATTAGAAACCATAAACTTAGAGTCATTCTGAATTAATGTGATTGGTGATTTTTTTCTAGGTATGGGCAAGGGAGATGGTATTGAACTGGGTCATGTTGGTGATCTTTTTTATGGATACTGAGCAATAGAGAGTAGGTAGAGTAATTGTCCAGAAAGCTATGGACATCACAGTGATGAGGGAAGAAAAATACTTAATGAAAGCAGAGTATCCCTTCTCTTCTTCCACGTTATGTGTCCACTGAATAATAAAATTTGCAACACCCTTCCATCTATACTCTAAGGGGTCAAAAAGTCTTCTACTTTGACCTGCCTTCATACACTTAGTAATAAATCATCTCTCAATGACCAAGATTTCTAGGGGATATAAAAGCATCTCTGAAATGAGCTTTAGTGTATAGTGTTGCTAAAAGGTCTAAATTTATCCCATGTGATCTATCAAGTTGGTGACCCTTACAAGGATGGTTATTGAAAGGTGAGAGGTGGCTTGTAGTTTTTTTCTAAAATTCTTAGTAGGAACTTGTAGTGATAAAAGAGAAGAAAAAATGTGTGCAGAGGACTGGGGTTGGAAGGTGAAAGACCTTTGAAAGAGGAAGAGTTAAAAAGCTAGAAAAATATATTTTTAAGTGGTATTGAGATTGAACCCAGGGCCTTCACACTGAGTTATATCCTGTGCCTTTGATTTTGAGTCAAGTTTTCAGTAGTTTCTGGAGAAACTTTTGATCTTCTTACCTCAGCTTCTTGGACTGCTAGGGACACAGTCACGAACCACCAAACCTGGCTAAAAACTGGAGTTTCATGGAAAGGTATTGCAGCAGAAAGGCATGGATAAGTCTAGGACCTTAGACACTTGTGGTCAGAGTGAGGTGTTTGACTTTAGTACTCTAGAAGAGGCTCAGGAGTGGGTTGCAAGAGTTTCTGATAAAGCATTACTGGAATTGTTAGAGGTAATTAGATGGTCATTATATGACTGTACTCCCAAAGAGGAATTCCTAGAAAATGTAACATTTGAAAGAGCATGGAAGAGAGTACAGGGTTTCAGTAGAAACCCAGGAGTAGCTTCAGCAGCAAAACCTGATGTGATGGAATACTTCTTTTTGGAATAGACATAGATACATTTCTACCATATAAAGAGCCTAAGACAAATTTTCATCAAGTT
The DNA here is from genome assembly GCA_004026965.1 of Petromus typicus. Taxonomy (NCBI): domain Eukaryota; kingdom Metazoa; phylum Chordata; class Mammalia; order Rodentia; family Petromuridae; genus Petromus; species Petromus typicus. The sequence continues at coordinate 7,215 of PVIR01043968.1, forward strand.
TAAGTTTGTCCTATTTATGAACATCGGCTTGAGCCAGGCCCTGGGTAGGATTTAGTGATACAGGAAGGCAGACCCAAGCTCTGAGTCCCCTGCTAGCGTTCGTCCCCTGCTGGTGGAGACTAACCTATAGGCAGACCACAGTAAAGATTTAGGTGTGTGATGCTCCAGATGGAGCCTGAGAAAAGAGTCCTCAGTTCTTTCTAAGGTAGAGCTTTACAGAAGTGATGCTAATGAAGCAGAGACTTACAGAATAACAAAATGATAACATATTGGCATGTGGTCCTTATTAAGTGTTAGCCATTGTTTCTTATTTGATCGTTAGAGCAGCCCCAAGAGATAAGTTCCAGCATTACCTTCATTTTTACAGATGAAGAAACGGACAACTTGGCCATCTGCTCAGAAAGCATTTGTGCCTGGGCTCAACCCAAGGCAGGTTGTCCCAGATTTCATGGTCATGGCCACTACCTCATGCAGTGTAAGGAGTTTATCTTCAATGAAGTGTGCATAGCAAGAAGCCAAATACAGGAAGGCATCAAAGAAAATGAAATGCTCCAGAAATCACACACTATTGACTCTTGCTAAATGGAACTGTATATAATTCAAGGTGAAAAAAAGCAAGAAAGTCATATAAGGGAGTTTAGTTTTTAATATTATGAATGAATGAAGGGTATAGAGAGGAACTGTCATGGAATATTGAACTAAAGAAGAGACAGTGTCATGATTAAATTTTTTTTTTTAGAAAAAAAAGTCATTATGAAGGTATTAGGAGTCAAACTAGACAAGAAGAATGCTAAAATATTTGGGACAGATGCCAGATAAAAGTGATGGACTGAACAAAGGCATTTACTGTTAGCAGCGTAGTCACTGGGGTAGTCTGCTGCTCTCCACTCTATGCCCTCCCTCACGGACCTCGTTCTCTCTTTCTATTGGCAAGAAGCATGTTGCTGCCTTTGCCTTCCTTCTTCTGCCACATGGCTGTGCACAATTGGAGACGACTTCTGAGGGTCACAGAGGGGAGAGATCAAGGGTTTTTCTCCTTTCTTAATGCCATGGAATCTTCAGCAGTAGTCTCCTTCCTGACTCAGAATCTAGGTGTTTAACCCTCCTATGACTACCTCAGGTCCCATTCGGTGACTCTGCCATGATTATAACTTTTTTTTCAACATCCCCTGCTTCTGGACTCTGCTAACAATATTTTCTTCCTTTGTCAGTTCATCCCTAACAGTGACAGCAGTTTGCTACTGCTTCTCATCTCGGAGTTATCTTACCATGCACTGGGTGAATTCTTTTCATTGTATAACTTATACTTCCTCATGTCAACTTCTATATTTACAACCAGATATAGAGGACTTCTGTTTTCCTAGCTGGATCTGGACTGATCAAAAAGTTCAACCACGTAACATATGAGACCCTCCAGGCCTAATATGCAAAAGAAATAGAAGAGAGAAAGAAACTGAACCAGCCATGGTGGTGTACAACTATAATCCTAGCACTCTGAAAGGCTGACAGAGGAGGGTTGCAAGTTTGAGTCCAGCCTTGGCAACTTCTCTGAGTGAGGCTCTGAGTCAAAATAAAAATGAAAAAGGGGGCAGAGGAATGTAGTTTAGTGCAAAGATTCTTGGTTCAATCCTCAGTTCCAAAAAGAAAGAAAGAAAGAAAGAAAGAAAGAAAGAAAGAAAGAAAGAAAGAAAGAAAAATAGAAAAGGGCACTTGCAAATAAAAAGTAAAGGAAAAGAGCTGAGTCATATCCTAAGAGGATGAGCTCCGCCACCAGAAGTCTGAACAAGTTATACGTTCAGGGAAACTTCTATGATAGGATTATGCGTAAAGAATTTCCTTATGTATATTTTGACCTTTACTGAGGTAATTTAGCTAAGATGAGATTGGACCTGCAGTGTTTGGATATGGAACATCCTACAAAGCCTGTGTGCTTAAGACTTGGTCTTCAGAGAGGTGCCAAAGGGAGGTGGTAGAACCCTCTGAGCTGGGGCCTAGAAGAGGACTTCACGTCATGGTGCCCTTGCTCCCTGCCCTTGGGGTGGGTAGTTCTGCTCTGCAACTTGTTTTGCCCATGACATTCTGCTTTTTGCCTCAGCTCCAAAACATTGGGGCCTATTGACCATAGACTAAAACCTACAAACCTATGAACCAAATTAAACCTCTTTTATTATGTCAATTATTTTAGTTTTTGATAATTTTTTGAAGAAAATGAAGAAAAATGGGAAAAAAGGATCATCAGCAGAGAATCTCTCAGTCCCACTATGCAGCTTTTAGTTTTAATAACATCTGTGACTATTCATTGAAAGAATCAATTCATACACTATGTGTTTTTATCAGTAAGAAAGAAGCTACTATTTTCTTTTAAATTCCAGCTGTACATCTGTAGTATCTTATTGTATACAGGAGGCTGAAAACTAAATAAGATAGATAGATAGATAGATAGATAGATAGATAGATAGATAGATGATAGATAGATAGATAGATAGATGATAGGTAGATAGATAGATCAACTGAAATGTGCCCAGGAAGAATAAGGCTTAGAATGAGAAGCTGGAAGTCACCAGCTTCTTAGGTGACTAGTGTCAGTAGTAAAGCAGCTAATTGAAATTCTAGCTCTAGGGAAAGCCATTAAGGTTAGCGCACTTCTTGAGGGGAAAAAATGTTCTCAAGTCAAAGGAATGCCATCTTGGAAATTTCATATAATGTTTTTAAAAAGGACTTCATATAAAAACTTTTTACCTGGTGGTCTATAAATGTAAGCCCATTGTCTTCAATATTTTTTCTTTAGTTTGTTTTTGTCTATGATTCCCTTTTACATTTCTTTGTTCTGTTTTCCTTAGAAATTCTATGTTGGTCTATACATTTGAATCAGAGAAGTAGGCAAGGGGCCTTTAAGATAGTGATATTTAGAGAAAGTTTGTTTCTTCTTAACTTGATTTTACTAGTTTCTTCTATAAAGGTCTTTTTCTAACGAAACTTCATACAGTTACTCATTATGTGTATTTTTGATTTTTTACAGAAGTAGATTTCTCTGCCCCTGAAGAATTTTTGTCTTTATAAACTTCTTGCCACTTTATTACTACTTTACATTTTTCACTTGTTAAATACTGACAGGTATACAGTGGACAGACTCCAAAGTGTTAATCTTCAGGAGTCTCAGAGTTCTAAACTCCAGCTATATTTTCAAGTTTGGAATCTGATGCTTTTTCAGTCATTCCTCTTAATTTAGCCAGTTTTTACCAACACTCTGTACTGCAAGCAAAGTCTACAATATTTTCCTGTAGAATGAAGAAAAAAAGTTACGTGAATGAAATAGAAGAATCGTAGTCACAGCAGGATTTCATGTGCTTTTTGGTTGGTGTTACACATGTTGCTTCACATGTCTTGTTGTGCAGTTGTAAATGGAATGGACTCAAGCTGTAGCAGCTTCTTTCTCTGGATGCCATTCTCAGCACTCGCTCTACTGACACCATCACATACAAACCCTGCTTCCGCATGTGAGAGATAGAATTTCCCTGGGGCCTCACAAAACATTTAATGAAGTGTGAAGCACAAACATTTCATTACAACATATTGTGTACTTTTGCCTTTAATAACTACATTCTTCATCCAAGAAGTCTCAATAGCCTTCAAAAATGAATTACAGTAGTATTATTTTCCCCAGCATATAGTTTTTCCGTGACAGAAACAGCACTTTCCTAAACTATTGTATTTATTAGCAACCTGTTGCCCTTCGACACCAGTGCCATTTTCATCGACCCTGATCGAGTGTGTATCATTTAAACTTGCTGTAAAAATTATTAAAATAGTTTCACGTTATTGGATTCTTTTTCCTTAACTGTAGGCAACCATTGCCAAAAATGATGCCCTCAAAGGGAAAGTGTGAAGTCTCAGTACATTGCATTTAGTGTAGGATTATTGCAAAAGTGTTAGTGTTTAATTGAGACGTTTAATAAAATTGGGGTGATTTTTTTTTCTCTGTAAAAGGATGCAAAAGCCTCAGGTAGACCCTGAATTCCTGTTTGACTACTGTCCACTTCAGCGGGCTCCAAGGAAATCTTTATCTCCTGCCTCTATTCTCTTCTTCCCCTAAAGCACCCCCCACATTAGCTACTTTGTACACATTAGGAGCTTGAGAACAACTTGTCCTAGTGACCCTGGGCTTTTGACAACAGAAGCTGTTATTTGTCCAACCCACAATTCTAAATGAACTTTTAAAAAGTCTTTAAATATTTACCACATA
>PVIR01043969.1:0-11457 GCA_004026965.1 Petromus typicus
CAGAAAGCAAAAAAGGAGCAAGAACAAGTGACTCCTGCCCCCCAGTGTCCTTCAAGGACACACAGCAAGCACCTCAGATAAGCTCCAGTCCTAATGGTTCCACTCAGACAGAAGAGCCCCATCTTTCTCTAGGAGCACTTGTTCTTCCTTCTCTCCATCTTTGACAGCTACAGTAGCCTTGGACCAGACCCTCAACTGCACTGGGAGACTCTGCTCTGTGGGAACTTCAAACATCCCGTGATCACCCAGACGACCCCACCTCTTAGCCCCTCTTGATGACTCCTTCCTCTGATGCTTCCACTGCAGTCAGCAAGGAGTCCCCACCCCCAGCCCAAACAGCAAGGGCAATCATTTTTAGCTTTTTTAGGACATGCCATACTTAATTCCATAATGGCTGTACTAATTTACAGTCCCACCAGCAAGATAAAAGTGCTCTTTTTTCCTATCCCATCTTTAGGTATTTTTTGTTTTGTTTTTGTTTTTACTCTTCAGGTCAACTACTCTGAATACAGGGAGATGAAATCTCAGTGTAGTTTGGATTTTTTTTTCCTAGAGGCTAAAAATGTTAAGTATCTTTTCACATACCTTTTTGGTCACTTGTTACCCCATGTTTTGAAAAGTACCTAGTTCATTCATGTGTCCATTTACTGATTGGGCTAAAAGATATTATGGGGTTCTTTATATGTGTTAGGTTTTACTCATCTATCAGATGAGCAGCTAGAGAAGATTATCTCCCATTCTGTATGTTGCCTCTTTCTTTGCTGTACAGCAACTGATGTTTGGCAGTCACACCTGCTGATTCTTGGCATCTTTTCCTGTGCTACTGCAGTCCTATCCAAGAAGTCTTTGTGTCTATAGCTTCACCTGCATCTCCTATGTTTTCTTTTACTAGCTTCAAAGTTTCAAGTCTTAAACCTGTCTCTTTGGTCCATCTTTAATTGATGTTTGCATAGGCTGAAAGAGCAAGTTTCAGTAATTTACAAGTAGCATCTAGTTTCTTCCCGTATCCTTTGTTGAACAGGCCATCTTTCATCTCATGGATGTCTTCAGCTTTGTCCAGCATCAGATGACTGTACTTACGTGGGTTTGTTTGTCCTCTCTCGTTACCGTGGTGTTGAGGTATAATTTGAAATGCTACTGCCTGCCTCTGGCCTGGCTCCTTTGGCTTATGATTGCTTTGACTATTGTGGGTTTTTCATGTTTCCATATTAATTTTAAGATTATTTTTCTAGATCTCCGAAGAAAGTCACTGATAGGAATTACATCAAATCCCTAGACCATTTTTGGTAGTTTCATCATTTCAACAATGGTAATATTGTCAATCCGTGAAAATGGAAGGTCTTTCCATCTCCTAGTGGCTTCTTCAATTTCCTCCATGGTGTTCTGAAATTTTCATTGCTGAGGTCTTTTGCCTCCTTGACTAGGCTGATCCTAAGATTTTGTATTAGGCTGTAATTAATGGAATTAACTGTTAGATCTCATTTGTAGCTACTGTTAATCATGATATGTCAACTTGATCAGATTTTAAATGCCTAGTAGATGACTAAGGTGCAGCTCTGGGTGTGTCTGCAGCTGTCTGATAAACAGGCTAGAAAACAGGGAAGACCACTCCAGATGTGAGTGGCACCAAAGAAAAAACTTGTCTCCTAGATGGAATAAATATGGAGAAAAGAAAATGTTCCCACTTTTAAAGAGCTCCAGCTTTTCCTTTGATTTTGGACAATGACCTCCAACTTCTTCAGCTTTCTAATGTATACCTAATCTGCAACACTCAAGCAAACTTCTAGGCCTTGACATTAGTCTGGGGCTACATCCTTGATTCCTCTTCTTCTATAACTTCCATCTTCTTGGACTGAGAAGCTACAAAATCCTCCAGCTCTTCAGGGGCAGACAGCAGTTGTATACCCTTACACCTTTGATCTTATCATCCTACCTAATAAGCCCCCTTTCATACATATATTTTACATGCACCTATATTTTCTATTTATTCTGTTCCTCTAGAAAGCCCTAACACATGTTATAGTTTCAAGAACTGTTCTACAAAAACAGAATTGTAAGAATAAGTTTCTCTACATAGCTTAGTGGTTCCTGGAGGTGACTTTCTAATTTGATGACACACCAAGCTGCCAGGGTCTCTCCTTCTGATAATGTTGTCACTTGTGAGATGCAAAGGAACTTAGTGATTCTACCTATAATACTTTGGAACATTTTTGGAAAAGTAAGAAATGCTATGTTGTCTGGTTGCTCTTAGTAACTCTAGATAAACTGCTTTTAAAAAAATGACCTTAAGGATTCAAATTCCTACCTCTAGACATGCATAAAAAAATATAAATGTTTCTAAGATGGTCCTGAAGGATGACTTTATCTGTTTTAGCTGTAGACATAAAGTTGCCACAAAAAAAAACCCCAAATCTTTGTCTTCATAATGTAACTGGCTGAGTTACAGCACAACTTTAACATTTAGGTTTGCAGGATACATACAGTGAAGGCCGTATGGGAAAAAAACAGGATCCCATAAATTTATATGGCAACATGTTGAAAGAGCCTGATAAGGACATGGATATTGAACTCCTAAATTCTGATAACATTTTGTCAGAGGAAATTTCATGTGTTCTTATAATTCATATGAACAGACATCTGAGAAGCAGTTATGAGAACAGATTTTAAGGACGAAAGACAATGATGGAAAAAACATAGATCTGGATCAAACTAAATTTCTTCACATGGGCCCATTAAGTAGAAAATCTATATTTAATGTCACAGCTGTTGCTGTTTAAAATAAAAGTCCCACTAGCTTATTTGGTTGGTGGAAACATAGATCAAAATATGGTGTACAGTATATGAGCTAGAGATGCCTGATGTTCCTTCATTTCCTGTTGATGAGGGTATGCAGAGGAATGCTGGAACAGATTTTCCAAATAAAACCCATCCCTTCACACAGGGAGGGTCCAGAAAATGTACCCTTCACAAATACAGTAAGAAACACATTTGTGATAAAGTACTAAAATTCTTTTTTAAACTCCACTATTGCTCTGCGGGATACGCCAGAACTTACAGTATGAACCAAATGACTATGGACCACACTCAGTAGGGACACTCCAATGTGATGGGTATAAGTGGACCCCAGAGTAGTGGAACCAAGAGGCAGCACTCAACAGCCAACGGCTGTGTGGGCCTCCTTATTGTGATAAGGATTATGTGATGGACAGTGGAACGAGCAGTCACCGGACCATCTGTCTTAGGAGACCTTCAATGTGGGCTAATTTATTATGTTCCCAGAAACAACCTGGGTATGAAGCACACTAAATTTTAATGGATTTGTGTAAGTGGAAAATTTGGGGAGCAAATGCATAAAATAACAGCTCCAGTATTACCATCAGAGAATCATGACCCCTCAACCAATTCCAAGACTTGAGTCAGTTCACAGACCCCAAACCTCTTGAACCAAAGGGAAGTCACATCCACTGGAAGAAAGTCCCTGACCCACTACCTCAAAGTTCCAGGACGTTCCTGAGTCCATCATGTGATAACTTCCCCAGTTCCAAAATGTAAAATTGAGATAAATATACTTGGTACTTGACAGAGTTCCCACACTGGATTCCTAACCTGTGATTGGAGAGCTACTGGAATGAAAAAGTCCAAATGGAAACTACTGATACCGTCTCTATCTGGAAAAAAGAGTAACTCAGAAGTATCACAGACCTGGATGAACCACAGAGATTTGTGATACCATCAGGGACTTGAAATATATCACGGTTCATTCCTATGTTTCCATTTAACCTTCCTAACTAGCCAATATAGAAGATGTATAGATATGGAGAATTACAATAAATTACTATAAATTTAATTAACTTGTGATTCTAATTGCAGCTGCTATAGCAAATGTGGTTAACTTTAGACTGATACACCTCCTGGTATCTCTATTTAATATGCATGATTTAGAAAATGACCCTTTTTGCCATATCTATCCACAAGGCCAGAAGCAATTTGATTTCAACTCCAAGGGCAACAACACACCTTTACTGACCTCATTCAAGGATATATCAACTCCCCAGCTCTTTGTCATTAGAAGTGATCTCAATCACCTTTGTCTTCTACAAAATGTCACATGGGCCCATTACAGTGGTGAAGATCACTAGACTAGTTAGCAAGAGCAGCAGCACTCTGGACATGCTAGCAAAGCATTTCCATGTCAGAGAATAGGAAATACAGGAGTACCTCAATTTATCAACTTCATTCTTTCCACACTTCTATGTGCAAACCAAACCAACTGAATTTAATACTTAGGTTCACTGTTGACTTTCTGGGGAAATTTGATTCAGTTTTCATCCATGATCCTAATTAAAACTGAAGGACACTGTACCTCAGTGAAATTTCTAGAGGTCCAGCAGAGGACCTCTGAAGGATAAGTTGTTGCATCTAGCCCCCTCCAAAATCAGGAAAGAGGCAGCATGCAGATTGAACCTATGTGGATTTTGGAGGCAATACATTCTTCACTTCAGTGCTTTAGTCGGGTACATTCATAAAATGACTCAAAAAATTACTAGTTTTGAGAAGGTGAGAACAAGTGAAAGTTCTACAAAGACTGAAGGTTCTGAGCAGACTTCTGTGCCCTTTGGACCACATGCTCGAGCAGATCCAATGATACTTGACGTGTCTGACGCAGATAGGAGTGTAGTGCAGGGTGTCTGGTAACTCCACAGAGGAGAATCACAACAGAAGCCCTTAGGAGCTTTGGCAAGACTCTGCCATCATCCACAGACAACTTTTCTCCCTCTGAGAAACAGCTCATGGCTTGATACTGCGCATTAGTGAAAACTGAAAGTTTGACCATGGAACACTAGGTTATCATGCAACCTGAGCTGCCCATCACAAACCAGGTCATGGAGTCATGCAGTCATGGAGTCATGAAGTCATGAAGCTGGACAGGTATAAAACTCCATCATAGAACTGATGTGTAAGTGAGCCGGTCCAAGAAGTTTCTGAAGGTGCAACTAAGTTACACGAAGAACTGGCCCACACACCTATGGTTATTACGTTTCCCTAAGACACTGCTTCCACCCTGCATCCTCCAGCTACAGCTTCATGGGCTGTGCTCTGCATCAGCTCACAGAAAAAGAGAAGACCAGGGCTGGGTTTAGAAATCATTCTACACATTATGTAGAAGCACTACTGGCTACAAAGTACCCAACACCCAAAATTAAAGTTTATAGAAGCTCATAATTTACAGAAGTTGGCTCATAGTTTATAGAAGTTTCAGTTCCTAGGTGGATGGCTCCATGGGAGGGTGGCACAGCAGTGGGGCATCACAAAGGAGAAACAGTTCACGGCAGCCAGAAGGCAGCAGGCAGCAAGTGACAAGATACACACAATGACAACTGAACTCCTTTTCCTGTCTCATGTTTTATCCAGGCTACCCACCACTGATCCTCGCAGTGCACTGTGAATCATTCCTAGCATCACACCCTTGAGGCCTGAATTTCACACCCTACATCCAGCAACCTCCAAAAATCCCACCTATGACCACAGGAGACTTTAGGAGGATGTCTAGACACAAACCATAATAAGCATCCAGAACGGGACAGCTGTAGCCCTGCAGTCCTGGTCTAGGAGAGGCTTGAAGGGAAAATCTTCTACAAATAAATTACAGTGTCAGTAGGGGTGGGTGATCCAGACTACATATAGAAAATCAAGTTACCATTCCACAAAGATAATGAAAAGAATGTTCAGAGTGTGGGAAATCCCTTAGCACATCTAGTAGCATAACCATCTCCCATTGTGAAGGTCAGTTGGAAACTACAACAACCCAATCCAAGCTGGATGACAAGTAACCAAGGGCCTTGAGAAATGAAGGTAACTACCAAGTAAAGAACCAAGACATGCCCAGATGCCATGAAAACAAAATGGGGAGTCGAAAGGAGTCAGAAATCCCAGCTAGGATGACATAAGCAGTCACAGAAATGAAGGTTGGGACTTGTCACCAATATTTATTTCCCATTTTGTTAATGTATTTGTGCACATGTGTATGTATGTATGTATATTTATATATACATACATAGGGTGTAGAGCGGGAATATTTATATTTATGTATAATATATATAAATATATATACATGCACACACATTAATCAGATAAATATGTTTTATTTGTAACAATGTTGAATGACTTAATATTGGCACTTAGGTATTATTAAAACTATGGTGTAATATTTAAATTATGGAATGTCAGGAAAAAAATAGACCACCTAACCCAAATGAAAACTTTTGTCTTTTCTTTTGGGGAAGGAATTAGTGCTTCACGCAAAACAATTGTATCATGTTACATATAATCATGAATTTGCTATTAGATTTAGGGTTTAAGTGTAGTTTAAGGAGATGTGTCTGGATGTCACTTGGACAAGGGATGGATCATGACTTTTCATCACAGTATATCAACTTGAATGGATAAGCAGTGTCAGCAGATTCATAACGCCCAGTGCTGGGTTTACTGGAGAATGACTGGCACATGGCAAAGTGGTGTTAGGGTGTAGATCTGTAATATTCCCAAGTCTCAGATTTTCAGATGTGGGACTGTAGGAAGTGAATGGATCCACAGATTAATCCACTGACGCACTTGTGGCTGAATGGTGTATGTAGTAGACAAGGCCTTGCTGAATGTCGGTCACTGGATGTAGGACCCGGAAGTGCGTATTCACGTCTCTGGCTTGTCCCTTCCCTCTCTGCTTCCGGGCTGTCGGAGGTGAGCACCTCCCCTCTCCATGCCCTTCCGACGTGCTGTTTCTGCCTTGAATCTCCTCTCTGAGAAATCAATCGCTCAAAACCATGAGTGAAGTTAAGCTCCTCCTTTAAGTCATGGTTGCTTGGTACCATGTTCCAGAGAAAAGAAAATTCATTAATCTGCCACAGGAAGAATGCTGGATCTGAGTGGTACTGACCAGTAAGCTTGTAGTATGGAAAGCATCAAAAGGGGAAGCTGGAGGAAGGTTCCTACAGTCCTAGCCACTGCCCTTGCACAGAAGCCTCTGAGTTTTCCAGTTTTCCGATGCAGACGCTCACTGGCACTATCCCATCTGCAGTGAGAGCCCAAGCTGTCAGCTCTAAACTGCTGCTACATCCTTGATCTCATCTGTTCAGCTTCTCCCACAGTCTAGGGCTCTGCAGCTATGGGATCTCCTCGCTCTCTGGGGCAGTGCTGGCCCAAGGTGGAGTCTCCTGCCTCTGTCACCTTACCTAATAAATCCCCTTCCAAACTTATACATATATTCTGTACCGATTCCTTTCGTCTGGAGAATCCTAACACATTCGTTCTTGATGCATAGACAAGCTACTGACTTTTTCACACTGACTTTATATCTTGCTACTTTGCTGCATTTATCAGCTCTAAATGTCTTTAGGATCTTCTAAGTATAAGATCGTATCAACTTCAAACAAGATAAGTCACTTTTCCCTCCCTCATTTGTATCATTGTTTGTCTCTTGCCTAACTGCTGTCACGAAAATTCCAAGATCTGTTTTCCGCAGAAGTAGGTGAACATCCTTGTTTTCTTTTAGTTACTTTTCTCATCACTAGAGCAAAACATTAGATAACCCCAAGATAAAGGAAGAGACCTTCTGACCCCTGGTTCTCAGAGGTTTCGGTCCACAGTGGTCTGGCCCCAGAGGCCACCTCAGCCTTCACACAAACGGAGTCCTGGCAGCTGCTGCTAACCCTTCTCTCGGCCCACTCAGATCCCACCAGCACTGGGCTTTCTTTCATCTTCTGATTCTGAAGCAACACAGCCCCTGCTTCAAGTTTTCATCAGAATCAATGCCAGAATAAATACAATTTTAGTTAAACACTTCTCTAACCACAAAGGAAAATCTAATGCCCTAAATACATTTTAGAAATTCTGTTCGAATATGCCAATATAAAAATGTCAGCCTTTGTCAATTTACAGAGAAAAAACAAAATGACTACGAGTGAAGAGAAAGGTTCATAAGCAAAGAATTGAATTGATTCAGCAACTGAGGGTATATTTAACAGATGGAGACCAGTTTCAAAAAAATTTCTTGAATATGTAATTGAGCTTAATGTAGAGTGATGAGAAATATGATAACTACTTGTTTCTGAAAGATATGTCAATGTCAAAAAATATTAATTGAAAAAAATACTATTGAGGGAAAGAAAAAATATGTGGTTAAATATTCCATAATACAGAATGATGTATATCAAGAATACAAATGTACCTGAGAGCCACTGATAAACTGTATACACCATTCCAACAAAGCATTATTATGCAAGTATAAACTGTAGCTACCCTGTTTTGAAAATTTATACAGTTCTTACATTCAGCCCTGAAATTAAAAAAAAAAAAAAAGATGTTCTCAAGTTTTGGGATACTTAAAATGTAAATGACTGAGAGTTTTTCTTCAACAATCTACACCTGACCTCTGCTCCTTTATTCCTTAACTGAATAAAACCAGAAATCTCAGCATTATTTTTCCATGGTGCTGCATTCTAATGATTCCTCACTGAATGTTTAGACCTTTCCCTCCAAATACCAAAGAAGAATTAAAAACTAAAACAGGCCATAATCTTAGAAAAGCATACTCTTCTGTGGTCGTACATAGACTCTCACTACATTTGAAACTTTTGTTTCTTTTTCTCCTTGTCAATTTCCTTTCGCTATATTACCCCAACTCCCTAACTCCAGGAATAGACTTTTACACTCCTGTCCAGTGGGGCTCTGAGAACATCCTTCTCGTGTGACCCAAACTTCTTTCTAAGATACTCTCATAAGTGACATTCATGAATTATCATCTCCTTTAAGAAGACCTTTTGTAGAAATGATGTTAAAAGGCAGGAGTAGAATAGTTTTTAAAGAAATTAGTTTTCTATTTAAAATCATAAGTCTATGACCATAAAAAAAAATCACAACAATGACAAAAGATATTGTCGACACAGTGCTGTGCTCTAGATAAAATGTGTATTTTTAGACCTGACAAATGTTGGTTGATATCAGCATTAGAAACACATGTGAATCAGTGAACTGGTGCTTTGAAAACTATTAAATCACAACAGGGCGAAAAACTGAGCAGACATCTTCAGTAACGGGCCAGTCCTGTAAATCATGTCCTTAGTAGACAAAATGAAATCGTAAGAGAGTCACATTTAACTGCATGTAATGAAATTTAATTTTGAGAAAACACTGATTTCATAATTAACCCTCATTTTTATGTTATTTATATTTTTATTTCACTTCATTTTAATATATAATCAGTGCATATGACCAAACAGTAAAGTTCCATGAAAAAATAAAACAAATTATACCTTTTATCCATTTCATTCTATCACCTGTTCAGCTCCCTTCCATATATGTACCTGTGTAACAGGTAACCACTTCCTACTTTACAATGAGACAATTCCCAAATACCACCAACATAACTTGATAATAAGGCAAAACTAAGTCAATTGTTTATTGAATTAAGATAAAACATCACATGACAAAGCTTTGAGGTGCCTTACAGGGTATAAGGTAAAGTAAAAAACTTCTATTGAGAACAGGAAGAGTGGTTTCAAGTGCATCCTTCAGTGCAGACTTGACTAGAAACAACTAAGAATCACAACAACATGTAGTCTTGGTGCAGATGTCAAGGTGAAGACTTATGACCTAAGAGTTCAAAGAGTTTTAGGTAAAACGTTACGCTTTCTTACAGGTCTTTTGGAATATTCCTATAAAAAATAATCAGACCATTTGCTTGGACGTGACAGTCCCTGATGAGGAAACACATGATAGTAAGAGTAGAGCAAAAGCAAAGTTAAGTTAGTTTAGCCGGTAACGCAGAGGCTCTTAGTCTGAGTATTGGTAAACGGACTTAGTTTCCAGTGAGCTTTTCTACCTCCTTCCACAGGTTTATCAGTCCATGAAGACAAATGTTTATCTTTGTATCATTCTTTTAAATAAGATTCTATATGAAATAGTCCTATGAACCTGGCTTTTTTATAAGATATACAACATATCTTTGGCTTTTTTTTCAGATCAGTATTGAAGAGCTTACTCTTTCACACAGCTCCATAATATTTTACACTACAGATATACCAGAACGGATTTATCCAAATCCCTAAGGGAACACTCCCAATCTTTTTTCTTGTTTGTTTGGGTGCTAATTGAATCCAGGGCCTTTTACTTGCTATGCACATGCTCTACCACAAAACTATGTCTCCAGTCCCCTAAATTCATAATAATACTAATGAAGTAGCAATGAATATTCTTTTATGCATGCTACATTACAATCATATGCATTCTCAAAATATGAGATTGTTAAATCTGAAAGTTTATGTATTTGTAATTTCAACACTAAAAACTGACTGCCATACGGGTCCTACTACTACTCTAATTCTACCATCCTCCTCATGCTGCATTTTACAGAGCAAGCACAAGAAAGGCCAAAAATGGTAAGCTGATAGTTCAGCTCTCCTAACATGTTAAAGGTACCTGTCTCCTCAGTCTGTAGTGCTGCTCCTTTTTAACTGAGTCTTTCTGAGTATGACTTGGCATCTGCTGATCTCTAGAGTTCTAGCTAGAGGATTTCTCTACATTTGGACAGGTGGGATGGGGGAGAGTTCCTGGGGATGGAACTCAGGACTTTGTGTTCACAAGGCAGGTGCAGCACCACTAAGCTACATCCCTGGCCCTCTAAACTTTTATAAGTAATCAGTTTGGAAAAACCACGCACACTTCCCAATCTGTACTCCCTAGCCCAACATTGGCATCAAAAAGACCCTACCAGAAGAAAAAGAGGAAAAAATAAATGTGTAAGAAGAGCAGAACTATAAAAAGAGAGAGCAGGAGCAACAGCAAAGTCACCTTGTGCTGTGAAACAGACAGGTTGCAGTACAGTGTGCCCTTAAAAATAGCAACCTCACTAACAAATGTAGGCATAATTGACATTTTCAGGCACTTCCAAACATCTTTGGTTTACTACAGCCTCCATTGTGTGCCATCCATGTTGGTTTTGTTGACATCCTTCAGACTATAGTTCACAAAAGTCAACCCGTTAGGTACATTATGGAAGCTATAAAATACCATATGCACAGGTCATGCACAGCCTTGTTTTGCTTGATTTGCCTTTCACTCTGGCTTCCTACACCTTGATGGCTTTAAGTAAACTCATCAAAATGAGCTCCTTGGCTATCAGGTAGCATGCCTATGAGACAGAACAAAAAAACAGTCCCCCCTAAAAGCCAAAAAATACTCAATCTCCTGCCTCATTTATCTGGTTCATCTGCTTATGCCAAGGATACAGGGCATATATTTGTCCTTGGTCTGAAAGAACTGGAAATCCAGGAGTACCTCGGATCACAGACACTCCTGTTTCTGAACAATCCAGTTGGCCAACAGAAATATTCAGTAAAATTTTCCTGCCATTTGTGAACTTAGACACAGCCACAACCATCTTCCCCCAAATCATGGAATGAA
>PVIR01043970.1:0-11465 GCA_004026965.1 Petromus typicus
CTGGTATGAGAGAATCTGAAGATGTAAATGAGTTCTAGAATGCATGACAAATATTTTAAAACAGAAAATATTCAAAGGGAGAAGAGTAAGGGTAAATGAGGGGAAAGAAAAATATGATGTCAAAAAAGGAAACTAAGCATAGGTACATAGGGGGTGCAGGGGTTGTAGGGTGGGTAGGGGAATGGGAAAAAAGTCATGTCATATTTTGATACAAATTGTCAAGGATGAGTGTGATCATGTGTATATAAAATGTACCAATAAAGAATTCAATTTAAAAAATAGCTACAGTAAAAAAACATAGCTAGTGAAAATTATGAGTTCATAAAAATTTTATAGACTATAAGATAAATAGGATCTATATGTAAATCTACCTTGTAATTATGTTATTACTAGTTTCATTAATCTTGAATAAACTGGCTAAATAAGGAGCTAATGATTTTAGAAAACAGAAAATAAAAAATAATAGTAATAAGAAAGCATTAATAATCTTTATTTTGAAAAGGTGAGTATTTGTTTGTCTTTAGCCTTTATGTTCTTATATTTAATTTTTATTAGAAGATTAAGAAAAATTAACTATTTTTGATACTGGTGAGCAAACCTAGTACTCTACCCCTGAGCTACATCCTCAGTCCTTTTTAAATTTTATTTTGAAATAGTTGTCCAAGCTAGCTTCAAACTTGTGATTCTCCTGTCTCAGTCTTTTGAATTCAAGTTCAAATTTTTAGCAGAAAAACGATTTGAGAATTCCTCAAATTAAAAAATGACAAAGTAGTGAAAAGAAAAACATTTCTGAGAATATTACCCATCTTTCATCTCATTTATTACAGGCTTCTAAAGAATATGGTATATGAATTAATTTTAAAGGAATTTAATTTACAACAGAAAGATAAATTCATAATTACATTTTATTATTTGTCAAAAAAAAAAGGGCTCACAGCCTGTTTGCACTGTGGTTTACCTGTGCAGGAGGTGACTGCAGTGGGTTGTTATCTAGGGTGATCACCTGCAGGTGCCTGAGGTTCCGGTAACAAATGGGGATTGACGTGATTTTATTGCAGGAGAAGTCTAAGCGTATCAAAGGCAACTCTGCAAGCTCTGTATGGTGGGAGAGACAGGTGGTGGTGGTGGAAATGAACAATTAATGACATTTTAGAGCTACACAGTTTTTACATAAGCTTCCAGTTAAATATGATGGATTTAACAAATATTTACTCCCATTCTTGGTGACTAACTAGTTATCTACTGATAATACTAACAAAAATTATAACAGTTTGACCCCACATAAAGCCACTGAAATTCTCAGAAGCTGGAGACCCCAATATAACAAAAGGTGATTACTAGATGACAGTCTATATAAGAGCAATTAGATGTCTAGGTCCCCAACTAGCCTTCTCTAATGCCCACGGGGGTTAGTTATTCACTAGAGAAAGTGCATCAAAAAGGCTCTCAGTGGAGGGACCAGTGCAAAGCCAGGCGAAAAGACAGGACTCAGGTGGAATCCCCATACTTGTGGCCACCACTCAAGGCTCTCCACCACTCTACTTCATCCCCCTTATCACACATCCTGAAGACTAGCAGTTATGAATTCACATCGCAAGACAGAAAAAAATGGACTCTTTCTCTGAAGAAACTATGCATTCCCAGACAAGAGGCCTTTCTTTATTGACAAGAGAATTTGATAATAAAATGTCCAGCTTACTGCTAATTACCCTTCTACAATTTCTACCTAGTATCCTTAGAGCTTTTACTGTTAGAGATATATGATCCACAGAAATTCTAGGGACCCCTCCAACAACACATACACCAAAAATCAAAAACAACTAACCAACAAAAAAAGGCACTAGAAAAAAAGTTATTATTATGATGTTTGTACTGGGAATTGATCACAGGGCTTTCATATTGGGCTAATTTTAAATTTTGAGACAGAGTCTTGTTAACTTGCCCAATTGCTTAGGCTGGCCTAAACATGGTGATCCTTTTGCCTCAACTTCCCAGAGTTTGAGATTACAATGTGTGCCACCATGCCTGGCTGAAATAAGTAACTAATAAGCAAAATGAAAATTCAAAAAGCTAGAATTAGCATTACTAATTTCAGAGAAATAAAATATTAAAGCATTGAAATGGAGCAGATTTAAAAATCCTAGGCCCGGGCCAGGAATTTACCTCAGTGGTTCTGGCATCTGCCTGGCAAGCACAAGGTCTGGAGTTCGATCCCTGGTACCATATACCACCATATACCACCATATACCACCATATACCACCATATACCATATTGCCAGACATGGTGGCTCACACTTGTCATCCCAGCACTCAGGAGGCAGAGGCAGGAGGATTGTTGCGAGCTCGAGAATGGTCTGGGTTACCTAGTTAAGTTTGTGATGAGCTTGAACTACAAAGTGAGACTATGTCTCAAAAAAAAAAAAAAAAAAAAAAAATCCTAGGCCTAGGGATGTAGCTCAGTGGCACCATGCTGGAGATGTAACTCAGTGGTGCTGCCACCTGCCTGGCAAGTACACAGTCCTAAATTCAATTCCTGGTTCCATGAAAAAACAAACTACAAAATAAGAATGCAAGAATGGCCAGGTGTGGTGAAGCATGGTTACAATTCTAGCATTCAGGAGGCTGAGGCAGGAGAACTGCCAAGAGTTCAAGGCCAGCCTGTGTCACAAAGTGAGATCCTGTCTCAAAACAAACAAAACAACCCCACCAAGAATGGTTGGAACTCTTTTACTAGCAATGACAAAATGACAGAAAAAGGAACAATAAACAAACAAACAAACAAAAATCAAAGAGGTCTAACATTCAATTCCAAAATATGAACATAGAGGAAGAGAGGAAATTATTGGAAAGATCTAGGACCATCAAATACCACCAAATATTCAGCATGAGTTAAAATAACTCCTCCTGTGTACATCATCATGAAAGCTCAGAGCAGAAAGAATAAAGAGAAAATCCTAAAATCTCGTATCATATAGAAGTTGGTCACAAAGGAGAACTAAAAATGGTACGCTTTCCATCACCTACTTTTAGCAGTGAAATATAGAATGTTATCTACCAAATTTCAGTATATTAAAAATTACTAATTAACACTGAAAGCAAAAATGAAAAAACGGAAATATCCTTGAGGAAACAGTTTTCCATTCACTCAGTTCATTCATTCATTCATTCATTCATTCGTGCATGCATGCATGCATGCATGCATGCGGTACTGGGGATGCACTCAGGTTCTTGTGGTTCCAAGATACCACTTGAGCCTAATTCCCTGCCCAAGAAAAAAGCTTTCAACCAAGAATCTACATACAAAATATCAACAGCACATGTTCTTTCAAATGAGGTCTCAAAAAAATGTTTCCTCAGGATGGAGATTTAGCTCAATGGTTCTAGTGCCTGCCTTGCAAACCCAAGGGCCAGGGTAAGATCCCCGGATCCCCACATACAATAATGCCAGGCGTGGAGACTCACGCCCACCAGCAATCAGAACCACATACCACAGTGCTGGGTGTGGTGGCTCACGCTTGTAATCCCAGCATTTGGGAGGCAGAGCAGGCGGATTGCTGAGTTGGAGGCTGAGTTCTGGACCAGCCTGAACTACAAAAAAGAGACCCTGCCTCAAAAAACTAAAAAAAATTCTCTCATGACATTGTTCTCAGGAAGCTACTAGAGGATGTTCTCCGGGAAAATAGGGAGTAAATGCAAAGGGAAGCACTAGTAGTCCAGGAAAGAAAGTACTTAAGACTCATCATGAAAGCAAGAAAGCTGGGTATGATGACTAGAGAACAGCTGCCCGTATGAGAAAGAGAAAGAAAACTGGCTTCTTGAAGGAGTTTGGAAAGAAAAAAATAAGCAAAGATGAATTACTAATAGTATAACAAAGCAGAAAAGAAATGTGCAAGAAAGGAAATGAAATCAGAGTACATCACTTAAATCTTTAGTTAATGTAAGTACTAAATAATGATTGAATTTTTTTGTCTATTTTTTGGTGCAGTAATAGGGACTGAAACCACAGCTTGGTATGTGCAAGTCAAACACTCTACCAGCCCCAATTTAATCAAAAGCTGTGATAAAACCACACTGGGAAGATGGGAGAAGAGAAGTAAAGCTATAATACTGTGATAGTAGAAGGAAATAAAATCCTTATCTATGAATGAGCATTAAGTATCAAACCTGACAAACCTAGCCATGGACAGCTGTCTGTAAAAATGGACCTTTTAGAACTGTATCAGTAAATATCAGTGAAAAGAATCAAAGAAGTTTAATGAAGGTAGATGCTCTAGACATTAGGGGCATGGGGAGACCTGAGGAAGGGAAACATTATTATTTATTTTAGGCTTTTAGGTCTTTTTTGAATGGTGTATTATACTATTTAGTAAGAATTAAGATTAATTTAAAATCAAAATGATAATGTAACAAAGATATAACATGTTATCTACCAAACTTCAATATATTCAAAATTACTAATGAACATGAACTTGTGTGACTATCAGAATAAAGTTCTTGCTATCTTAATGTGTGTGCTGATATAAAACAGCTGTGGAAAAAAACATTTAAAAACTACCTATGTAATTCATAATTTTGTTATAGTCAAAATAAGAGAATAAACAGTAGAAGATGGAAGACAGAATCACTATATTGTATTGTAATTGTCATCTGAAAGCCCCAATTTTCATTTTTGACTCTATTTCTATTAGCTGACTTCAAACAGTAAATTTTATTCTATGAGTAAGACTTTACATTTCAACCGTGGGATGGGTTTCTCCTTAGAGTGGATTTAGAGCTACTGGGTCATATGTCATGACCTCTGTTCTAGTCACATTCCTGAGCTCGTAGCAGAGACCAAAAGGAAATGAAAAGGGCCCTGAAGATAAAAGATGTGAAGATTACTGAACAAGTTTCATGAAAGGAAAGATGTACAAAATGTTGGGTAGGATGATAAAAATAAGTGGATAAAGGTAAAATGTAAAAATCATTTTCTTACAAGTTTATTTGAGATCAAATATACACTTCTGTGAGAACTAGATATGATACTAGACCCAGGTGGTTTAAGTGACTGGATTCTTCAAGTAAAGCAAAATGTCATTAGTTAACTTATTTACTGTACATTATGAAATAGAACATAGAAATCACTGCCATGAAAAGAACTTTGAAAGATTTATCTTTTAAGTATATATTCTGAAAGAATTTCTTGAACTTGCTTCAAATTCATCTAAAGGATAAGTGGGGGAAGATGCATGAGAGTATAAATGAAGCAAGAGTTGTCATGAGCTAATTGCAGCTACACAGACGTCACATAGAGGTTCACTGCTCTCATTTATATGTGAAATTTTTATAATAAAATTTTTAAAAATATACTT
Organism: Petromus typicus; assembly: GCA_004026965.1. Lineage (NCBI taxonomy): Eukaryota > Metazoa > Chordata > Mammalia > Rodentia > Petromuridae > Petromus > Petromus typicus. Next base: position 5,352 of record PVIR01043970.1, read on the forward strand.
TGAATTTAATATAATAATGATTTTTCCTATTTTTACTTTCACTCATAGTTTTTTTTCCCCTGAACTTGTAAATGGGAGGGATCGATAAGTTAGTATGTTTAATCATTTTATCACTCAGATACAAACACTAGAGTTTACAGCCAGCCTAAGATGGTGAGTCTCTGGGTGCAGTCTCTCTCCTCATTCACTGGTCACTCTATGTATATCACCTCATCTCCTGTTAAGGACAGAGTTAATTCAGCTCCAAAGTCTATACTTAAGTCAGTGCTATTACATGAGACCATTCCCCTACTAAAATATGGCAATTCTCCCACAGCTATGCTTACTAAAATTTCCAGTGGCACTATACTGAACTATCATTTACATCAACTGATAATTCATAAAAACAAAATCACTGATTAAAATGTTATCAAAACTTTTTATTTTACTGGGGAATAGGGCTGTTGCTCAGTGGTACAGTACTTGCCTAGCACACATAAGGCCCTGGATTCAATTACCAGTACTGAAACAAAAACAAAACTTTTCATTGAAAGTCCTTAAAAATCTGCATGAGATAACACTATTAGACCATCAGACAGCAAACACTGGCTCTATTTAAAGTTTTTATTTTGTGCCAATCAGTCTGAGGTCTTCAAAATAAAAAGACAAATAGTGAGACAATTATGCCAGTTTCTTACCTTCAGGCAAACGTACTAAGTGATTTCTTCTTACGTTAAGGTCTCGCAAAGCTTCCAGGTTAGCAATTTGGGAAGGAACAGTCTGAATTTCATTGCAGCTGACATCCTATTTAAAACAAATTGTGTTTCTGTGTTAAAAATAATAACAGTTTATATTTGCATTTGATTTTAAAACTAACTGCCTTTGGGGCTAGGAATACAGCTTATTGTGGGGTACCTGCCTAGAACAGACAAGGTCTTACTTTTGATTCCTAGCATCACAAAAAAATAAAGTTGCATATAATTAAAAAAAAGAGTTTTGACTGATTTTACCTTTTTATTTACTTTTTTTTGAGACAAGGTCTCGTTTTGTAGCTCAGACTGGTCTGAACTCACTATGTACACCAGGCCAGCCTTGAACTCACAGCAACCCTCTTGCCTTTGCCTCCCAAGTGCATACCACCATGCCTGGCATTTGTGGTATGTGGTCACTAGGGATCGAACTCCAGACCTTGCATTTGCAAGGCAGGTGCTGGAACCACTGAGCTAAACCCCTGGCCCTTGTTTTATATTTTTTGAAACAGGGTTTCACTAGCTCAAGGCTGCACTTGAACTCACAGAATCCTCCTGCCTCAGCCTCTTAAATGCTGGAATTACATGCATCATCATGCCCAGCTACATGAATATGATTTTAAGCATGCATTAGGTAGGCCTTCCTGTATGTTGCTTAATACCCTAATTTCAATGGTTCTGAAAAGAGACTATCCATAGGTTCTAAGATTAGTATATACAGAATTTTATAATTCTGACAATAGCCAGAATAATTTGTACTATCACATAAAAAATAGAAGGAAGCGTCCTAGATTACTCACTCAAGCTGAACATTAAGATTAAAAACTCTTGGGCCGGGGAGTTAGCTCAGTGGTTCCGGCGCGTGTCTTGCAAGTGCAAGCGCAAGGACCCGGGGTTCGATTCCCCGGTAACCACATAACAATACTGGGTGTGGAGATCCACACCCAGCAGCAACCAGTACCACATACCACAGTGCCGGGCGTGGTGGCTCACACCTGTAATCCCAGCACTCGGGAGGCAGAGGCAGGAAGATTCTGATGTGAGTTGGAGGCTGAGCTCAGGGCCAGCCTGAACCACAAAGCGAGACCCTGTCTCAAAAAAACCTAAAAAAAAAAAGATTAAAAACTCTTGGGGCCAGGGATTTAGCTCAGTGGTTCTGGAGCCTGTCTTGCAAGCAACAGAACCCGGGTTCAATCCCCAGTAACCACATACAGTACTGGGTGTGGAGACTCACACCCAGCAGCAATCACTACCATATACCACAGTGCCAGGCATGGTGGCTCACGCCTGTCATCCCAGCACTCGGGAGGCAGAGGCAGGAGGATTGCTGTGATGTGAGTTTGAGGCTGAGCTCAGGGTCAGCCTGAACTACAAAGCGAGACCCTGTCTCAAAAAAAAAAAAAAAAAAAAATTAAAAATTCTTCCAATATATGAATAATTTTTAGAAAGTCAGGCACTTCAACAAAAGCTTCACTAAGATTCAGAAATTACTTAATTTTTCCAAAATATTCTTAGAAAAAATAATGCAATTTTCACTTTGCTTTTAATCAGCACCTGAAGCCGAATCAGGAACTAGACTTTTCAATCCAATAGGCATCAAGGCTTAAGAGCCTTCTAAAATGAAATGAAAAGGCAGGACAACTCAGTTTGAGCCAACATGTGATAACAATTTATAAAACATCTATCAGAAAATGTATATGGAAAGATAGCATTTTCACTTTCACTGAAAAACGAGGGTGAACAACAGAAATAAGCATGTCGTGTAATAAGACAATCAGGAACTTGATGGGACAGATTTTTCTTCATCAAAAGCTTTTTGTATGACAGAGTAGCAAAAACTTTTGTAAGAACTAAAAGCATGGGCCGGGGAGTTAGCTCAGTGGTTCCGGCGCCTGTCTTGCAAGCACAAGGACCCGGGTTCGATCCCCGGTAACCACATACCATACTGGGTGTGAAGACTCACCCCAGCAGCAACCAGCACCACATACCACATACCACAGTGCCGGGCGTGGTGGCTCACGCCTATAATCCCAGCAGTCAGGAGGCAGAGGCAGGAGGATTGCTGTGATGTGAGTTTGAGGCTGAGCTCAGGGCCAGCCTGAACCATAAAGCGAGACCCTGTCTCAAAAAACCTTAAAAAAAAGAACTAAAAGCAGCTATTGAAATACATCTATCTTTTGAGTATGTAGGATTAAAAAAGAAGAGAAAGTTTAAATGATTTGAAAGAATTCAAATTAGAGTATAACTTACTAGGTTTTTTTGTTTTTGTTTTTGCTTTTTTGAGACAGGGTCTCGCTTTGTAGTTCAGGCTGGCTCCGAGCTCAGCCTCAAACTCACATCACAGCAATCCTCCTGCCTCTGCCTCCTGAGTGCTGGGATTACAGGTGTGAGCCACCTCGCCAGCACTGTGGTATGTGGTACTGACTGCTGCTGGGCATGAGTCACCACGCCCAGTATTGTTATGTGGTTACCGGGATCGAACCCAGGCCCTTGTGCCTGGAAGACAGTCTCACCTAGCTGCCCAGTTTGCACTTGAACTTGCAATCCTGCATCAGCCTGCCAGACTGTTGGGACTACTGTCATATGCCACTATACCTACTGAGAAATCTCACTCCTATACTAAAAACACAAGAGACAATTTCTTATAATTTACAAGGGATGGTAGGTGAACATCTTAGAAAATATGTGGCAGTAAATTATATTTTACAGTTACATTTTAATTATAGTTGTACAAACAAAAAAAGCCTGATCTTTTAAGAATCCATCTCCTACAGAACTGAAAATTAGAATACTGATAGTTTTAAGGTTGGTATGGTGGTGCACATCTGTAATTGCAGTATTTAGGAGGCTGAGGCAGGAGTATAATCACAAGTTTGAGGCCAGCCTACAAAGTGAGGTCAAGGCCAGCCTGAACTACAAAGCAGAACTCTGTCTCAAAAAACCAACCCCTGAAAAAAATTAATGGTATTACAAAATTTAATTTGAAAAAGCAAATGTAGTCAAATATAGTATTAACTAATATCACAAAAGTCTAATAACATGGAAATCACTCAGTTTTGGTCAGAACATAATTCTAATGACATATTTCCATTTTGTGTAGGTCTATAAGGTTTGTATTAGTGGCCTTCTCTTAATTCTCTGTCAGGGAGTTGAGTATTGATCATTAGCACTGTATAGCTCATGGCCAACATTGGAAAAGAACTCAGAACAATATCTTACAAACTATTAACACATAGATGAGTATGGTATGACTAGAGACACAATAAACAATCAAAAATTAAAATATTGACTTACAAGTTCTGTCAAATGTCTGAGGCGTCCAATTTCTTCTGGAAGTGAGACCAATTTGTTATTACTAGCAATTAAGACTTTCAATGGTAAATTACACAAGTGTACTGGCAATGTTGACAGTTGGTTCCGACTAAATGGGTAAGTAAGAAAAGAGAAGTCAGATGCTACCATTGAAGAAAAATTTCCCTGTCTCATTCTAGACTCACATATAAATCTTACAAGGAACCAGATTAGATTTGTTAGTCATTATATCAATTGTCAGCTTTGTAGGCTCAGGCACAGCACTGAATCTGTCTGGGTTACACAAAGTTTCCTCACTCATAAACTAAGTATTGTGATGAGGGTGCACACCTGTTATCCCAGCACTCTGGGAGGCTGAAGCAAGAGAACTGCAAGTTTCAGCCCAACCTGGGCAACTTAGCAAGGTCTTATCTCAAAATAAAAAATTAAAAACTAAAAAGGGGTAGGTCCATTTATGGTGGAGCATGCGTGTAAACTCAGCTACAGGAGGCTGAGGCAGGAGGATTACAATGAGTCTGAGGCCAGCTTTGAGTACATAGTGAGTTTAAGGAGAGTTGGATCAATGTAAGCATTGAAGTATTTATTAATTTAAAAAAATATTTATTAATTGACTAAGTCATTTCAACATATGCCTCTAACTCTGTTGCTAGAGTACATAGTGATGCCCTGTCTCAAAAGCAAAACAAAACAAAACCAATAGCTGGGGATGTAGCTCAGGGCAAAGGCCCTGGGTGTTCAATTCCCAGTATATGATACAAAAACAAAAAACTAGCAAAAGTAAAGTATCTCAGGAAAACAGTTTAAAAAGTATATAAACTGCAGTAAATGATTACCTATAAAAATAATTCCAAAGGATATTTTATGACAATGGGAAAATTCTTTAACTTTTTATCTAAAAGCCTGGAAAAACAGAAGAAAAAGATTATCTATAACTACATGACTCAGATACATCATTTTGATAAATTTATATTTTCTGTATTTGTGCATTTTCTCCAATTAGTTTAACCTTTGAAATGCCTGTGAAATAACAGAGTTCTTACAAGATGTGAAAAAAACCTAAATATATGTATGCATTTATATATTCAGAACTTAACACACAAAAATTCATAGTTCAAGAATCAAATGAAGTAACTTCAGATCTACTACTTTTACTTGATGAAACTAATTTAAAAATGTAACTGGAAAACCATTGTTGCAAGACTTTTGCAAGTTACCTTGGCTAATCACAGAGTTTGGAACTGCTAAGCCAAAAGTTCAGAGAGAAATTAGAGGAATTTATTCACTATATCCTGAAGACATACACAGAAATTGCTGACATGAACAGATAACATAAACATCCATAAACATTTAAGTGACAAGGATGGGAAAATGGAAAAGACCATATAAAACAAAAAGATTTTTAAAAAAACAATATTCTTACCTAATATTTAAGAATGTTAGTGCTTGTAAGTTTAGAATTGCTTCTGGGATATATCGAATACAATTTTGGTACAAGTTGAGATTTTCAAGAGAAACAAAATGACACACTTCTATAGGAATTTCTGAGAGGCGATTTCGTGATAAATCTGAAAGAGGAAATAAATTAACTTTAAAATCAGTCCTGGGGCCAGGAATTTAGCTCAGTGGCACCACCCCTGTGGTGCAAAGTCCTCAGTTCGATCTCACATACTGCCCTAAAAGAAATCAGTCTTGTCAGCTGATTGAAATATAAATAAGTAGGTTTTGTGATTATTTTAATTTGCCAGAGTTTCTACTGTGAAGCTGGTTCAATATAAGCATTAAAATATTTAATGACTGAATAAGTCAATTAAACATATGCCTCTAACTTATTTCTAGAAAAAGATGATTTCTTCCCTTTCTTTTTTTTTTTTTTTTAGGTTTTTTGAGACAGGGTCTCGCTTTGTGGTTCAGGCTGGCCCTGAGCTCAGCCTCCAACTCACATCACAGCAATCCTCCTGCCTCTGCCTCCCGAGTGCTGGGATTACAGGCATGAGCCACCATGCCCGGCACTGTGGTATGTGGTACTGGTTGCTGCTGGGCGTGAGTCTCCACGCCCAGTATTGTATGTGGTTAC
>PVIR01043971.1:0-11448 GCA_004026965.1 Petromus typicus
ACAGTGGGTATATTTCTTTAGTCATATTATCTTCTTGTTCCAGGAGAAACCTACAGTATAACTCTATGGATGAAGAATCCTATGACTAGCACATAGTTCAGATATACTAAATATTTAACTTAATTACTTTTAGTATTTTTGATATTTAAAATTTATTTTTCTTTGGTAATATGTTATCCAATACATATAAAGACACAAACAAACAAAAACCCCACAGCCTTTCTTCAACAGGCAGCCTTTCTTCAACAGGCAGTGCTAATTAGCACTGATTTGGGGAATACACTCTTTAGGCTAATTATAAAGAGATTTATGGTGAAGCCAGTTCTAAAATGATTTTTTTGCATATTGAGGTTTGGGTTAAAGCATTTCAGTTAACAGAGTTATAACTTCTGGAATTTCAAATGCATGAGGCAATTCATGCAAATATATTGCATATGAAATGTATTAAAATTATTTCTCATGAATCTCTTCAAGTAAAAGGAGGACATAATTGTGTATGATCATGATAATGAGTGAAGAAGGCAGAACATTAATATATAGGGGAAACTCTGAACCGACCTCTGAAAAAATAATCAAAGCAAAGGCACAAATTTATTATGGAGGATGAGATTTGACCACAGGAATGCTAAAGTATTTCTAAACTAAATGTACATGTAAACCAAAAAACAAAAGACAGAGGAATCAATAGAGGATAAAGTTAAATAGTTGAGCTAACTGCCAAGAAAAAACTACATTAGAGATGAAGAATATTCTTCCTAGTTTCTAACACTGCTTGAAAATATGTCTGTATGAGATCACGTAGTATTTCTCTTTCTGTGTTTAGTATATTCCACTTAACATAATGTCTTCAGGTTTCATTTTTGTTGCTGGAATTGTTAAGAAATTACTGTTTTTTCTTTTACTGTGTGTATGTACTGCCATTTTTAATTCATACCTGTTTCGGACCCTTAGGTTGATTCCTTACCACGGTTACGATGAATAGTGCTGGATAAATTGGTGAGAGCAGATGTCTTTTTGATAGGCTGATTTCATTTCCTTTGGATCTGTACCCAGTAGTGTGGTTGCTGGATTGTATGGCAGCTCTATTTCCACTGTGTTGAGGAATCTCTATATAGTTTCCCATAAGGCCCTGCTAATTTTATGCCTATGTAAGAGTTTTTCTTTTCCCATTGCTCTCCAGCACTTGTTACCTTTTGTCTTTTTTGATAATGGCCCTTGTGACTGAAGTGAGGTGGTATTGCATTGTGATTTTGATGTTGTTTTAGAAAGTATTTTTGTAAGTATCCCTTCAACTCTCCAGCGCCTGGCAACTCCATAGGTGAATGGTTAAGATTCCCTAAGCAGCTCATACATTTGTGTTCTACTTTATTTGCTCAAATTCTAGATGGATTAAGATATACAAGCAGTATTATCATCATTCGTATTTCTTAACAATAACAATCAGTTGGATAAGATATACCATTAATTTATGAATATAAATCAAGAGGAAATAAATTTCTAAATACAAATATCTGTACACTAAGTTAACTCTGAAAGATCACTTCTGACTACCAACCTAGGCTATAATATAGTAAAATTGACAAGAGTTTAAAGACAAGTATAACATTTTTCTGAATTAATATAGGTTTCATTAAATAATTTAAAACATATAGAACATTGCAGTTTTTTCTCTCCAAGAGTGAAGCAGTTAAAATGGATCTACTTTATTTTTCTTTAAATAATAAAATCATGTTATACTAGTATTTTTAGAAATTGGGATAACATTATTTCATGTCAAATTTTTATTTTTAGTGAGTTCATGGCTTTTATATTGTGCACAATTACAGAAAATTTGAGAAGCAATTTCAGTTTTTCTGCTGATTTTGTTTCACATGTTTCACTTTTATACAATTGCAGTTATAATGCACCTGTTACATATAATGCCCTATTTTCACATAGTTTATTTAACATTAAAGTTGTTTCACAGATTTTTATTTTTAAAATTTAATTTAATTTAATTTTTGATGCTGGAAATTGAAACCAAGACCTCACACATGCTAAGCACACCCACTAACACTCACCAACACTGAAGTGCAACCCAGGCCTCCCCATAATTTGGTATTCTTAAAATCAATGACACATAAGAATTTCAAAATGTAAGGTGTTTTAAAACAAAGTACCAAAAGCACTACTAACACTTGACTACCCTTGATTGTTTTTTCTATAATATTCCAAACCTTCTCTATTAAAAAAATACTATATTTTAAAAATAGAAGCAGACAGATATACATATTTATCCAAATGCAAATTTTTGTGGATTTTTTTAATTAGGAGAATGTGATATTATTAAGCATTTACTTTGTGATAGTGCTTTCCCAATTGCCATGCAAACTTAATCTTTTACCTTCATAAAGCTGTGTGTGGTAAACTTCTTGTTTTAAATATGGGATAGAGTTCAGAGGGGCTAAGACATGTGCTCAAGTTCACATCAAGCTAGGACGTGGCTGCACAGACATTTTTAAGAAGTTTCCTACTTTCACATTTTCCCACACCAGTCTTCCAATAACAGTTTTGGCTTTTGTCAGTTTAAACAATTCTTGAGCTGATTCATCACAGTTGCTTTCATTAGAGCTGGAGTCATTTAGTCCTGTTAGATCATGTTAATCAAAATGAACACTAATTGGTGAAAGGCAGGTCTGAATAATTTTTCATGGCTTTTGAAAAGGTACGTTTGGTTTTAGCATGAGCGTGTATTTATGCTTTTAAAATGCTAAATGACTTATTAGGCAGTTTTATTACCCTCAATGTGGCTTTAAAATCCTGGTGAGCTTTAGAAGGGCTGAGGAATCTGAGATGATGGCTGACCCCCTGTTTGGAAAAGGCCCAGGGTGGCAGGATCCTGGCAGCTCAGACGGCAGGATGTCTTACTTCTGCTTTTTAATGCGGCAGGTGCTAAATAAATGTCAGCAGAGGCGTTCTTTTCAACTCTAAGCTTTATAAAAATAAACATAACTCTGTTCAGAAGAAATAAACCTGAGCCAGAGGGTGAATCACATATGCTTCATTATTGATAAAGATAATGGTAAACCACCCAGAATCAAATGTGAGGTGATTCTAGCATCGATCTGAGCTCTTTTCCTCTAGGACGGCCTGGGCTAGCTCAGCCACTACACAGCTTCTTCTAATGTCACCGTGGTTCTTTGTCTTCAACTTGCTTCTTGCGCCTACAGCATGTGCTAAATTGGTCACTTCCCTTAAAGTTGCATGCTAATAGCAGAATTGTGTTGTAGCCCTGTTTACATGTGTTCAAAGTTTAATTGGGGAAGTATGTACTTTCTTTCTTAAGGGGTTAATAATTGAGTTTCTAGTGCTTGTGGTGTTTTTCATCAACCACACATTATATTTTATATACAATGTATATTCTATATACATTTCATACATATGTATGTATATTTTATTTGCTACTATATAAATCTAAGCAGTGGGATGTGTTTCTTCATAACACTAGAAAAGCCTTTTTTTCCCCAGTACTGACAAAGGAAACACAAGACATTATCATAGAGCTGTATTGCCAGCATTTTAAATATGCATATATTTTTATTTTGATGCAGGCCATTGCTAAATTGTGAAATTTCCCAGACCTCCTGCCTCAGTCTCCAAACTTCTGGGATGCTCTCACAGGGAATAGGAATGTTTAGGGGAGAAAACTGCAGCAAAATAGGAAATACAGTCCTCCTTGCTGAATGCTGCCTAAGAGACACACACCACGATTGCTCAAATGTCTCTTTTACCAGTAATTTCTGTCTTAGTTCATTCCACATTAGAGTATTCGTTAAACAAAAGTACTCTACTGTGAGTGGCCTAAACAAAACATATTTCTGTCTTAGAGTTGTAGAGGTTGGGTGGCCCAAGGCTGGAGCACAGCCACCTTCACTGTGTGCTGCAGGCCCTCGCTCCTGGTTCATCGGTGGCTGTTTTCTCTCTGTATCCTGACATGGCTGGAAGCAAGAGGGAGGTTTCGTAAGTCCTTTATATAGTGACAACAGTGCCATTCACAAGGGAGCCACCTTGCAGGGGTCTATCATCTGCCCAAGACTCCACTTTCTAACCCCATCACATTAGGGTTAGGATTTCAACATATGGATTTAGGCAGGACACACACGTTCAATTTATAGATTCTTTCTTTCTTTCTTTTTCTTTTTTTGGTAACAGGGTCTTATTTTGTAGCTCAAGCTGGTCCCGAACTATGTAGCCTGGGTGAACCTCAAACTCACAGCAATCCTCCTGCCTCTGCCTCTTGAGGGCTAGGATTACACGTGTGAGCCACCATGCCCAGAATTGTGGTATGTGGTTACTGGGGATTGAACTTGGGATCTTGCACTTGCCAGGAAGACGCCAGAATCACTGAGCTAAATCTTTGACCCATATAGATTATTTCTCATAAGCACTAAAATTTGAATCCTGTTATTGAACTTAGCCAGCTGAGTAGAATCCTGGGTATTTTTGTGCCTGTTACCAGTGGGTTATAGGGAGAAAACGAACCCAACATCCTAATTGTACATTGTTTCAAATCTTTTGTAAAATAAGACAAGAATAAATCAATATTTCTAGGAAGCAATATGCCTGATTAAATAGGCCTTTTTTTTTTTTTTAGCAATTCTCTCATTTAGAGAGATAAACTCAGTTTTTCACTTATGCTTATACATTAGATTTAAACTGGAGTTCTCACACATACTCCTGTTTTTGTGCTGACATGTGACGTAGATTATGTTCTGATTCTCAGAGGATCAGAGTGGTATCACATTGCCATGCTAGAATACTTTCTGATTATGAATGGTGCCTTCAGGATTCACTTTGTGAACTTGAGTTGTAAAAGCCACCATGTGCTGGTCCTTGGCAATATGCATACAGTTTTGAAGCCAAATTCAGTTGATCATGGCTTCTTTTCTTCAAGTATAGAAATTCTTCTTATTTCCCCAGTGTGGTAGGAATTTGAATTTATAGCCATCTATGTTGGCTGTCCAAGGAGTAACCTTATCCTTCAATGATCTTGAAAAAGAGATATATGCATTCTTGTGCTTTATTTTCCTTATCCCTGCAAGTGCAATATATGAAGTTGATTGATTGCTTTCTTCTTGCTGTAAGGGTTCCATTACTTTTTTTTAACCTCAAAAGTCCATGTAATCACATTTTCTGTAATATTTCTTCTAGTTGAAATTTAGCACTTTCCTCTCTCTCATACATGCCCTTATTTTGGTGCAATGAGGTAGAATAGGTCCATGTACAAAATTGTGGGACATAATTTCTGAAACAATAAATTTCTAATACTGAAATATAGCTATGTGTCTTTATAGCAGGTAAAAGACACCAGCAATATACTTTTCACATAACTTCTGCTGTTGTATTTTACCTTCAAATGACACTTGGCCTTTACAGAGATATTAAATAAGTTCATTTTCAACTTGTAACTAATAAAGACATAATCTATCTTTCCAGAGCAATTCAAAGAATCTTTTGGGGGAACAGTGTTTAAGACTTTAACAAAAATACCTATTATATAGTTTGCACTATTTTTCTTTCTAGGCTGTGGATATTTATCATATTATTGATTGTGTTCTTCACATCTCAGCATAAACAAGACATTTTTATCCCATTCTATAAATTTATTACTTACTATAGTATTTGCTGTGTAATGCTTTATAGTCTTTCTGGCAAGTATAGTCTCTCAGAGTATGTGGTTTGAGAACTTTGACTTTAGAACTCTTAACATCCTGGGCTCAGATCCATCCTACTCTTCAGAGTCTCATTTCCTTCTTAATGATTTGCTGTTTGGACTGGTTCAATTGTAGTACTTTCCAAAAGTTATTTGCTTCTCACAGGACTAACACAGCATCCTCCTTGTGTCCTGAGGGTCTCTCATCTCTTTCTGTATGTACAATGATTCCCTCTCCTTGATCTTTACATCACAGGTTATGTCTTCACCGCAAGCCTCATCACGGCCTTCCCCACTCCCAACCCCAGCACCTCTTTCCTCTCCTCTGGGATCAGAAGCTATTTTCCCTAGTCATGCTGGAGTGAGCCTGAGCCTATGAGGGCTCTTTCCTCTGCTGCATTACAGATCATCCCAACATGTGGTTCAAAGCCTCAAGATTCTTTTATTTCCTGATTTCTGTGGGTCAGAAATTCTAGCTCAGGGTCTGTCAATGCGGTTGCAGCCACAGGGCAACAGGCACTGGAACATGTGTGGGCTGCCCAGTCATCTTTGTCTTTTCTTGAAGTCTCAAGGCTTCTCTGTGTCTTCTGTATCATGGTTGGGCTTTCTCCCATCATGGCTGCCTCACACAGATGGATTTCTCTTCTGGTGGCTCTGGGGTGAAAATCCCTGAGGCGTAGAAAAGAGAGGAAGCGCCCTGGTCTTGTAACCTAGAGCTGATAGAAACTTGGGCTGAACTCTCACACTTAGATCCTTTTCCAAAGCTGGGGTTATCCCTGTGGGCATTGTTTTGTTAAGATTTTAAAACATGTAATGCTTGCTGTATTAGACAAGGACTTTAGAGCTTCTTTGAGAAAACAAAAATAGAGCACTACATGCATTGTGGCATTTTTAGATTCTTTGGTATTGGAGTAGCTCCAGTAGTTTAAGAGAGGGATGATACTATGATTAGGTTAAAGGATATTTATTCCTAGTGGGAAAAACCTGAAAATCCATTCTGGAGATTTTTTTCTTACTTCCTCTCATGTGCTGCTATTACAATACCATCCTACACTACTCCAACTTCCTCTTGCCCGCTAATGCAATACTACAGAATATTTGTCTCACTGTATTTGCCTTTTTTCTGATATTAATAATAAGCACTCACATGCTGAAGGCTTCAGATGTCCCCAAATCAATCTTAAACCTGCAACATGAACTTTCATGACAAAAAAATTTATAATCCTTTTTGGAGAGTTATGGGCACATGTTCCCAAAATGTGGTAAAAATGCCACTGAATGTGTCATTAAAGCTGGAAGGGTTATGCAAAAACTCCCATAGTCGAGGAAACTCTAATCCATTGCAGACAAAGCTCCAGTTACTTTGGTAGGTCAGAAGAGAATGAATGATCAGTCTTAAGCCTAATGTTCAACCATCTTGCAGGTCCTGCATTCTTTCACCGATGGCATCTTTGATGAGTGGATGAAGAGAAACAAGCCTGCTGCAGATGCCTGGCCTCAAGAGTTAGCACCCATTGGCCATAATCGGATGTATAACATGGTCCCTTTCTTCCCTCCCGTGACTAATGAGGAGTTCTTTCTAACCGCAGACCAACTGGGCTACAGTTACGCTATTGATCTGCCAGGTAACTAATATAACTTCTAAGTGGATGATTCACTCAACTGTTAAAGAAGCTTACTTTCTTTTAAATGAAAACCAAAGGCTTTAATTGAAGCATTCAGGTCTAGTTAAGTTCTTTGGCTCTTTTCTGGCATATAAATATTTAACAGGAAGAGCCATTAAACTGCCAATTAAACATCAGAAAGGGACTAGTTGGCAGGCTGTTGCTTTAGATAACTGAAAGTTATTAAGAGACCTTATTCCGCAGGGCAGCTGTCTACCACTACACCTAATTTGACACGTCTGAATTTATCACATTAATCAAAAACTGACCCATGGCTTTTTGAAATATCTAACTGGTAAAGTCAAAATGAAGCAGCCACATGTGGAGAGAGACTGTCAGGATTTAGAGAGTGTTGGAAGTTGGGTTTAGGGTGAGACAAGCCTTCAATTTGCCTTAAGCGCAAAATTCAATGAGAGGACCCCCAGTAACCCATCAGTAATTGTGGTAGATAATAATGTAGTGGGATATTTTCAAAGGTCAAAATTAATGCAAAAAATTCTTTATGAATAACACCTTGTCAGAATTTTGAGTACAGACAGACAGCTGCTTGTTTGGTTTGCACACTTTTGGTGCTTTGGAAGAAGATTTGTGGTTTTGAGGAAGCCCACGTCATATCTCTACAGTGCTGGGATCACATGGGCTATGGGTTTTTTATTATGTTTTAAAATGAATGTTCATGAAGTCATGTTTTCAAATTGCCAGTCTTTTGTTAAGTCTAACACTTGGTTCAAAATAATGGGTGATATTTTGGTAAGCTATAGAAAGGACATATTTTTCTTTCTTGCCCTGGACCCAATATAGGTTTATATGTTATTTATAGAGTTTTGGGGCAGTGTGAAGAAGGAAAGACAAAGTAACAAAAACCATTTTAATTTGCGCAGAAGTGGAAAAATGCGCAGCCAGTATGCTGGTGTCTTTTCTTTTTCTTCTCTATTTAATCTTTCTTGAATCTTAGCCTACCCAATTATCAAGATGATTTGAACTTCATCCATCTCTCTCCCCTCTCAGACTCACTCAGACATTGTTTTTCCTTCTACTTCTGCATCTGTGTTTCTTATTCTCACCGATTTGAAACTTCTATTTATTGGAAGTCACTGAGGGTAACTCTTTTAAACTTCTTTCTTTTGTTCTGAGATTAGGCATGATGATGATGATGATGATGATGATGATGATGGCGATGATGATTGGAATATACATCCTGACCCGCTTCTCTGTCCTCTGGTAGCAATCATCAGTGGAACCATGTCTTAGATACACCTATAATGCGTGAACTCATCAGAAGATACAAACTCATATTCACTTATTAGTTTGACAAAGGAACTTACAATCCTGCCCAGGGATGTATAACTATGAATAGTGGGGGAGGAAATTTTTTTCTGTACCTTTTAGGTGCTCAGCAAGTTAGACTGATAACAGAAAGACTAACAGGGAAAAGGCTCAGAAATTTAATTTGATTTTGAGAAAACTTGATGAAGCTGACAGGGCTGAGAACTTCTATACCATCTCCAACAAAGTGCAATAAATTGTGGAGATGTGACAAGACAAAGAAGCAAGGGTCTGAGCTTTTCAATGACATTGACAGGCCATTGAAAATCTTAGACCATAAGGCCTCTTTCAGCAAAGCTTCTGCAGCTCCTTATGCTGCTGAATTTATTTTCCTTATGACCATAAAATTTCCCCAAGAGAGAAGATTTTTGCTTGTCCTTATTTCTCAGGGTTGCTGCTTTCAAACAGATAAAAGACATTCTGGGAAGGCTTCTTGCTATAGCTGCTGAATCTTCCTCCCTTCAACTCAGAATTTCCTGTGATCAAAGGGTGAGTTCTGGAAGGAGGGTTCTGATCTTCCACCCAAGAGTGGGAGGGGCTGAGTGACTTCAGAAAGGCTTATCAGAGATGAGTCAAAACCTTAACAGGAAGAAATTGGTAGATGTCAGGTAGGTGACAGGGCTGTGGACTGAAGAAAGTGGGAAATGACACAGGTGGTCTAGACTAAGGGCTGTGAGAGAAAAGCTTCCCCAGATTCTGACAGGTTGGCGCAGGTGATGCTGTGAGCTGAAGAGGCAGCAGCACGTGCTTGCTGAGTGTCTGCGCCCTCTCTGCCACTCTCACCCCTCTTTCTCTTTTGAAGTCAGAAAGCGACTTTCTCTGAAATTCTCCATTCTACCCAAAAGTCAGGCCCTCCAGAAGTTTCACTGGCAGGAGCAAAGGCAAGTTGATGCCACATTCAGAGCCCTGGCAAACTTGTTCTGAGACGACTCTCTCGTTTTCTTTCCCTGCTAACCTTCTCTGAAAGCCATGTGTTGATCCCTAGTAGTGCCCACAGCTCCATTGCCCTTTGCCCATAGAGAAGGCATTAAAGTTTGAAGCAGAGGGCCATCTTTGAGGACCTGACTTTATGTGACTCCTGTGCACTTTTAAGTAAATACATTTGTAGGTCTTTTCTGTTTAATTAAGTTGTTTTATAGGTTGCAATTATCAGATCTTCAGGGTAACAAAAAAGTTCCTCCATACCTGGTTGTGGAGGAAGGTCTGAGCAGAGAATTAGTGTGAATTAAGGCTTGACCTTCAAGAGGGTCTGAATCTTGAGAGCCTTAAAAGTTGGAAACCATCTCATGCCCGTCAAGGTGGCGGCTACCAAAACACACAGACTAACTAGTGTTGGCAAAGATATGAGGAAACTGGGACCCCGTGCACTGCTGGAGGGAGGGTGAAAGGGCACAGTGCCCGTGGAAACAGTGCAAGGATTCCTCGAAGAATTAAATGCAAAATTATCACCTCGTACAGCAATTCCACTTCTTAGTGCAAACTTGGACGTGAAAGCAGAGTCTTGGAGAGATATTTGTATAGTCATGTTCATAGCAACATTATTTATAATAGCCTGAAACTGATGCCATCAATACTTTAGTGGATAAGCAAAGTATGGTACATATATATGTAGGCTAACAGCAAATGTGTTTATACATATATATATATTTATATATAATATATAAATAATATATATAATATATGATATAAATAATATATAAATAAAACATATAATATATTATTTATTATATAATATTTAAATAATAATAGTTACATATAATATTTATATATTATAAATAATAAAACATATAATAAAACATATAATATAATATATAATATATGTTATATATAATATATTATATATTATTTATATATATTTATATATAATTTAGTCTTACAAGGGAAGCAAATTCTGTTACATGCTACAAAAAGATAAATTCTGAGGGCAGTAAGCCACATCAAACAAGCTAGACATGCTGGTCATGGTGGTGCCTGTCTGTAATCCTAGCACTTGGGAGGCTGAAGCAGGAGGATCACCATAAGTTTGAGGCCAACCTGGGCTGTGTTGGAAAACCTAGCCTCCAAAAATGAAAAACAAACAAACAAACAAACAAAAGAAAGCTAGTCATAATAGGACAAAAATATTGATTTCAGTTATATGAAAGTATAAAATAGTCAAATTCATGGAACAGAAGGATTATCACCAGAACCTTGGGTAAGAGAGAATGAGAGATTTATCATTTAGTGGGTAAAATGTTTCCTTTTTTCCATGTGAAAAAGGTTCTGTGGATGGATGGAAGTGGTGGCCACATAAGAACTGCAGTGCTACCCAACTGTGTAAAAATTGGTTAAGATGGTAAAATTTATGTTACTTGTATGTTACCACAATTTTAAAAAGTTAAAAAAAATAAGCAGAAGATTGGGATAATAATAAAAAGCAATTTTTTTGGTGAGTCTATAAAGAAATGTTAGAATAAAAATTATGTTGTGAGGGCTGGGGAGTTAGCTCAGTGGTTCTGGCGCCTGTCTTGCAAGCGCAAGGACCCGGGTTCGATTCCCCGGTAACCACATAACAATACTGGGTGTGTAGACTCACACCCAGCAGCAACCAGTACCACATACCACAGTGCCGGGCGTGGTGGCTCACGCCTGTAATCCCAGCACTCGGGAGGCAGAGGCAGGAGGATTGCTGTGATGTGAGTTTGAGGCTGAGCTGAGGGCCAGCCTGAACCACAAAGCGAAACCCTGTCTCAAAAAACCTAAAAAAAAAAAAAAAAAAAAAAAATT
>PVIR01043972.1:0-11601 GCA_004026965.1 Petromus typicus
TGTTTCTTTTGCAGCCTGACACAGCGATCACCATGCTGACCTGAAGAGTTACAGGACTCATTAATGTTGTATTTCTCTGCACACACGCATAAAGGTACCGAGTTTGCACAGAACAAGAGAAAGCGTTCTGTGTCAAAGAAGCAAATATCCAAGACAGAAGATGGGGTATGAAAGATGATGTTTTTGTGATCTTCTTTCAAACACTGACCCCGAGAAGAAGAAGAAGCAGGTTTGATAGAGACGAAGAAGAAGGGGGGCGATGAAGGAAGGAAAGGGAGGAGGGAAGACACTGGGTTGGGAGGTGCGCGCCGCGCAGGACGTGGGTCATGTGCTGGCAGCAGCTTCCTGCCCTGAGGCTGCAGGTGAAGGGGATTGACACCTGGCAGGAGGGGGAGGGGCGGGAGGGCGCAACATCAACAGGGGACGCTGGTGATGGGTTTGACTACAGAGGGTCTGGCTTTGGGGACACAGGACATGGGAAGGGAAGTGGGGGAACAGTGGGAAATAACAGAGTCAGTTTATGACCGAGTTCGTCGGAGAATTTGGAGCTTTATTGTTTTCTGGCAGGAGGGACCAAGAACAGACATTTTAACCCAGCTGGGGAGCCGGATCTGCGTGAGACAGTCAGGAATGATGGGGTGATGAGATGCATGGGGACAAGGTAGGCACTGAGGGAGTGGCTGGGTGGACAAAGTGATGGCCGAACAGCACTGGGGCTGCCCACCTGGTGCGTCTCACCAAGGACCAGACACAGGTGTGCACAGGCTGTGGGCCGCCCCATGAGGCTGACCTTATTTAGCCTCTTTCCCCATTTTGGGGAAAAGGAAACTTCCAAGTTTTAAATAACTAGTTCGGAACAAGAGCTGGGGTTCTAGCCTTGGAGGTGTTGTCCTGAGAGCCTGTGATCTCCCTTATGCGAGGATTTAGATGACAACCTTGGCTCAGGCTTTCCAATGCATGAGTTAATTTGATCTCCTGGGTGTGCTAAACTTTATTGGTTTCATTTTCTTTTGGAAAGTAGGGGACCAAACCCCAAGAAGATGGGCCAGCAGCAATGCTGACATTCGCCACTTTACAGAGGCCTCCTCTGTCGTAATGCCAGGCGTTCTTTGCGGTGTGACTTGCTGGGTCTCGGGAGATGATTTTGAGAGCGGAACATCAATTATCATCTAGGAAGTTTTCTTATTTAAAATTGCCCTGATTAATTAATCCCACTGCAGCTCATTTAGGATTGGGGCACATCGTTCATCTTTGGGAACTCATAGTCTCTCAACACTCAGCCTTAATGGCACCCAGGGCATCTTGTTAGAAAGATCTGTAGCAGTGGCTGGGCCTTGGAGCCTCTGTCTTGCCCTGGTGTGGATACTTTAAGTTACCATCCTGCTGTAATGATTCCTCTGGGGAGTGAAGTGCTGTCTGCTGGGCTTCACACTCTTTTTTGAGAGTCTAATGTCCTCCTTCGTGATGTGAAGGAAATAGAGACCAGGGAAAGGAGACGAATCGGTTCAAGTCCACACAGTCGGAAACACAAGCAGGTTTAGAACCTGGTCATGCTACTTATGACAACGATTTCTTATAAAAACATGATATTCCTCAAAGAGGGAGGAAGTAAAGGGCACAAGGGAGGGAAAATAAAGAAGGAAAGAAAGCTCAAGTGACTGTCACTTTGAAAAGGAAAATATTCCCCCCTTTGTGGGAACGCACGATTCTTCCTGAAAGAACTGCCACTATAAAAGGACAATAAAACGTTATGTTCTTGGGAAAGTTTTGAGGTCTTTGATAAAAGCCATTTTTTTTTAAAGATGAGAGTCCGTCATTTCTGGCCATTTGGGGAGAAGCCAGTAAGAAGCAGAATAGCTCCGGCCCTCGGCGTGGCCTCCTCTCTTCTCTGCTTTCTCCTCTTCGGTCGCTGACTTCACTTTTGAGTTCACCTAGATCTTTCCTCTGAGAGATATTGAATGTACCCTGAATGCAGGTTAGGTATGGCAGTCTATGCAGTTATACATGATCTTGCATGTGCAACTACATACAAAGTAAACATTAACTGACCTGCATGTCTATACATCATTTTATTTTATTTGTTATGTGTGCAAGTTGTGCACTCATAGAGCAAACTTTGTACTTAACACGGTGGGAGGTTCTGAAGTGAGAAACTGTGGAGTTCTAATAGTTCAGTGTTAAGATTAAATGCAGGCACACTAGCGCCGTGTCCACTGTCCACTGTCCACCGAGACCTATTTCCTCTTGTTCTGCAGGCTCCCTTCCCTGTGCTGTTTCCTTCGCTCTGCAGAAACCTTCCCTCTCCATCTGCTTTTCGGCCCATTTCAGTGTTCGTAGCTGGTACCTTTGAGTGGTGACTAAAAAATCCCATCAATGCCAATGGCATGAAGCGCTTGTTATGTTTTCTGCTAGTAGTTTCCCAATTCTGAGACATTGCATTAAATCTTTAGTTTAAGTTGAATTGTGTGTATAGTGGGATAGAAAGATCTAATTTCATTCTTCATTTGTGCTCTGTGGGGTGTGTCCTTGGAAACCAGGAGGAGGAATTTATTTCTGGACTCTGTTTCCCCCACTCATGTGTATGTCTAATTTCTGTCCCCTGATGACACTACTGTGGTTACGGTAGGTTTTCAGTATATTCCAAACTGAACTAGTGTTACCTCCTACTCTCTTCTTTCTGGTCAAGATTGTTTTGACTGAATGATGTGTTTTAATATTTTATACTTAGTTCAGTTTTTTCTACTTCTGTGAAGCATGCCGCTAGTGACTTAATAGGGATTGCATTGAATTATAGGCTATTTTGTAAAGCACAGACATTTTAACAATATTAACTCTTCTACTACCTTATTATGCATACCTAGCTACTTACTTGCATCTCCTCTACTTTATCAGTATTTTAAACTTTACATGATGAAGAAATTTCACCTCTTTGAACAAGTTTATTTATATATATATTTTTTTGTTTTTTTTTTTTTAGGTTTTTGGAGACAGGGTCTCGCTTTGTGGTTCAGGCTGGCCCTAAGCTCAGCCTCAAACTCACATCACAATCCTCCTGCCTCTGCCTCCCGAGTGCTGGGATGACAGGCGTGAGCCACCACGCCTGGCACTGTGGTATGTGGTACTGGTTGCTGCTGGGTGTGAGTCTCCACACCCAGTATTGTTATGTGGTTACCGGGGAATCGAACCCGGGTCCTTGCGCTTGCGAGACAGGCGCCGGAACCACTGAGCTAACTCCCCGGCCCTATTTATATATATTTTTTATTTTTAAAGCTACTGTAGATTATTTTCTTGATTCTAATTCCATTGGTTTATTTTTTTTTTATGTACATAAATGTTATTGATTTTTAAATGCTGATTTTATGTCCTGAAAATTCACTGAATTTGTTGATTAATTCTGATTTTTGGTGGAGGATTTAGAATTTTCCAAATGTAAGATTATCTCGTCTGCAAACAGGAAGCGGTAAGTTCCTTCTTTCAGATTTGGACGCCTTTTCTCTCCCTTTTTCTCGCCCGATTGCTCCGGCTAGGACTTCTAGGATTGTGCCAAGTGCAAATCGTGAAAGGGAAGAAGAGGCTTCTACCAGGAACACCCACAAAGCAGTAGAAAATCAATAGGAAAAACGCCAAGGCGAGTAAACAACCTGATTAAACGTGAGGGAAATTCTGAGGAGACATTTTGGCGAGAGACCACACACAAACCCACAGTACGTGAGAGAACTCTCAGTGTTGTTAAACCGCGAGGAAGTCTGAATTATAACTGCCCTGGAACGTTGCCTGTCTCGGTTAGGACTGCTGCGACCAGAGGGAGGACACGAAGCAGGGGCTGGGGACCCGCGAGGAGGAGCAGCGTCCCCCACTGGTGGCGTGGGGTACACCGGCCCCGCCATCAGGAGAGGGAGAGGCAGGATTTCAAACCTCTCGGAGAGGGGTGTGTCCGCAGTGATGAAGCACTCGCCTACCTCGTTCATTATCCAGCATCGCTAAGCAAAATAATAAAGTGATAAAGTAAATAGCACAAGGAAAATAAAGTGGATCACCGTACCATCCAGTGATTACACAGACAGATATATGTCCCAAGACAGAAATAGACGTTGGAAAGAAGTCTGCACCCTCGTTTACCGCTGCACTGTTTTACAACAGTCAAGGTACAGAATCTATACATCGGTGGGTTAGGGGCTAGCCAAAATGTGGTGGAGTACACGGAGTAGTATACAGCCATGGAGAGTGACGGCCTCACCCGTGCAACGACAAGAATGAGCCAGGAGGAGTGTACTCCGTGAGAAGACCAATACGTGTGAAAAAAATACTGCAAGATCTTCCTTGATCTGGAACCTCCAGTGCCAGTCTCCTAGGCTGAGAGGCCAGACACGCATCTCTCAAAGGCGGACGTAGTGCAGGGCATGGGACACGCAGAGGGAATTACACATAGTTACAGTTAGGCAGCAGCAACCACTTCCAGAGACCTGCTGTACAGCAAACTGAGTGCATTGTATTGATAAGAAGCACTTACTTATATGCTACTACCGCAAAATGATAACGATATGAGGTGATGCATTCATTCACTAGCTAGATTCAGTCATATTTAAAAATCTTGTTGTCTTAGAAAACATAAACTGTTATGTCAGTTTTTTAAAAATAAAAATTCTTAAAAAATTAAAATGTGAAGGTTGCCATACAAAGACACAAGGAAGCTGATTTTTTCTCTCTCTCTCTCTCTCTTTTTTGAGACAGGGTCTTGCTTTGTGGTTCAGGCTGGGCCTGAGCTCAGCCTCAAACTCACATCACAGCAATCCTCCTGCCTCTGCCTCCCGAGTGCTGGGATGACAGGCGTGAGCCACCATGCCTGGCACTGTGGTCTGTGGTACTGATTGCTGCTGGATGTGAGTCTCCATACTCAGTGCTGTATGTGGTATCCGGGGAATTGAACCTGGGTCTCTGAGCTTGCAAGACAGGCACCAGAACCACTGAGCTAAATCCCAGGCCCTGATTTTCTCTTTTACAGATCATACAGATACAAGTAATCTGCTACCTCTGGTTGGCACTGCTCATAGATGTTGTGTGGCGTTGTGTTTTTTACTGAAAAATAATACGTGTCCATTATACATGTTCCAATAAAGTGAGCAAGTAAATACTTGACAAGAAGGAAGAAGTCGTCACAGCCATGCCTCCAGCCTCCCTGTGTCACGACGGGTGTCGAGAGGTCTTGTGTTTTCTTCTGGAGAAATTCTAATTATCAGCAAGGCTGTTCATTAGTCATTTTCTAATGTGTGTAATACAGCAAATATTCAGGTAGTCCAGTGATTTGCTTCTTTTAGTTCAAAAATACTGTGTACCTTGGAGATGCTGTATGTAGTTACTCGCTTAATTACCTAACTCAGTGTGCATTTATCAAATACTGTATTAGCAGCTGCTGTCACAGAGCTGCGCTAGTGCAGGGACGTGCAGACCAGTGGACACGACAGGCAGCTCTCCTGGGGCTTCTGGTCCTCGGACAAGACGGAAGTCAAGGACGGACGCGCTGCACAGGCAGATTCTGCGGGTCCCAGGGAGGGACTTAGCGAGGCACAATCTGGCTGAGGGACCCCAAGCTCCCTGCTGGCACCAGACACGCTCGACTTGGACTGTTGCTTCCACTGGCCACAAGGTGGCAGGAATTCTCCAAGAAAGGACTTTCTCGCGGAGCTGGAGGTGGAGGGTGTTATTTGATAACTGCATATAAAATCAATGGATAAACATCAAAAATTGAATGTATATTGTTTATATAATATTGAGTACAATGCACACATTGATATACACTGGCGTAATCAATTTTTAAATTCTTAATTTCTATTACAAGGGTAACACTGTAGGCCCGTGACTAAAAAGTCACAATGCAGCGAATCACAGAGGGATCGATAATAAAAAGCTCCTCCGTCTCCTCTTCATATGCAGCCCCCTCAAACTCCAGTTTCAACCCACAGTTGTCACCCTCTCTCTGCTTCTAAACCGACTTCTGAACACAAAGGATGTGGGGTTGACACACGTCAGAGCTTACGTGCTCTGTAAGGAAGGAGACACTGAGTCCTTTGCAGGAAATAGACGCACCTTGAGACCTTCATGGCTGGTGAAATACACCAGACACACGGGCTTCTGTGTCACATGGTTTATCTTATTGTGGGAAACCAAAACAGAAACGAAGGGGAAAAGAGGAGGTGGATCGTAGGAATGGGGAGAGGGATCTTTCTCAGGTGAGAGGCTGAGATCGCCTCTGCCTCCCGAGTGCTGGGACAGAAGCTGTGCATCACCATGTCCGGCTTGTCTGATGTTTATTGCTCAGAATCACAAGGCCGGTCACATTGGGATTTCTGTATTCGACAGTTAAATGAATGCCCCCATCTCCTTTCCAGGGGGAGGCTAGGCTGGCTCTCGGTGCAAGTCTTTGAGAGCTTCATCTTTCCAGTGAACAGAAACTCTGAGTTTCGTTTTGCCTTTCCCTTTTGACACTGCCCTTATCACTATGGCAACCAAGGTTGAAGCAGAGACAGGACAACTATGTATGAGACCCTGTGGCCAGGGAGGGCGATGGAGTATCACGTGTCTGCTCATGTTCATTGGCCAGAATGCAATCTTGTAATCCCAGCTTTACCTACAAAACATCTGGGAAATGCATTTTTTCCTGCGTGGTACTTTATTTTAATTTAAAATCATATGTATATTTTTATATAACTTTTAATTTTATTTTAAAATTATTTCTTTTTGAAACTTCTTTTTTTAAGACAGGGTCTCACTTTTTGTAGTTCAGGCTGGCCCTGAGCTCAGCCTTGAACTCAGCAATCCTCCTGCCTCTGCCTCCCAAGTGCTGGGATTACAGGTGTGAGCTACCATGCCCCGCACTGTGCTGTGTGGTTCTGATCGCTGGTGTGTGTGGTGTGAGTTCATCATTGTTGTATGTGATAACTGGGGATCGAACCTGGGCCCTTATGCTTGCAAGACAGGTGCTGGAACCACTGAGCTAAATCCCTGGCCCTCTTCTTGACATTTTTAAAGGAGAGATGTTGTAAAACCTTTAGAGTTGTTGCCTTATTTCATCCCAATCACAAGTTGTTTCCATTTTAAAGATCAGAAAATTGAGCTTTAGTGCATGGAAATACATTTCTCTTGTCACACAAGTAGTGAGTTATAGACCCAGATTCACTCCTATGGTATTTCCAGTTTTATTCTGTCTTTTAGTCATTATCACACTCACCTAAAACATGATCTGTTGTACAGCTGTATTTCTCCTAACATTAACTTAGTGTCAATCTCTCAGGAATGACCAATGTTTTATTTATTTTTTGTGGCACCATGGATCAAACTCAGGTCTATGCACTTGCAAGGCAAGTGCACTTGCAATGCAGAGGTGGCTCCACTGAGCTAAATCTCAGGCCCCATATATGTTTTAAATGAATCAACATATTGATGGTCAGATGTAAAAATAAGGGCTGCCCTAATCATGCACTTTGAAGATAATCAATAATTTTTTTCTCTCTTACAATTGCTAATATAATAGGATGAACTTTTAAAATGATAGTTTTATTAGTTCTCACGTTGAAAGAGTAGCAGTTTCAGAATTCAATCCACAACTGTTGATTTCCCAGGCAGAAACCTCATGGTGTTGGGGCTTCGTAGAGGAGAGTTGCTCAGTCCTGGGGGCTGCAGGAAGCCATGCAGGGGCCCTGGGCCAGAGAGAGCAGGGCCAGCTCCGGGGAGGGAGGGGCCAGCTCTAGGGAGGGAGGGGCCAGCTCCGGGGGGGAGGGGCCAGCTCTAGGGAGGGAGGGGCCAGCGCAAGGCCACACCTTCCTGTCTCCACCCCAGTCCAATCCAGTCCGCATATCATGAGGAGCACCTGCACGGTCAGTGTATTTCAGGACTAACATTTGAGAACTTTTCTTTTCATACTTTTACCATTTTTTCAGAATACTGTGTTAAGGCTGTTCTGTAGGTTAATTGCTCGTCAGTTTCTTTTAATATCAAATGAGTAAACAAGACTCACATACCAAACTGGTTCTAGATTAACTGAGTCAGCTGTGCATGTGAGGGCTGGTCTCTCCCAGTCAGAGTCCAGAATGATGGTGGGGCATTATAACTGGCCCCTTGATGTCAGGAGGGCACATGGAGATCCTCTGTCACTCGTCAGCACATCCCTGGGGGATACTGGGCCCATAAAATGTTCCCGCAGTGTTATCCCTGGGAAGAACACTTCTGTGAGGAGGAAGCACTTTCACATTAAGGTAACACAGTGAAATCTGGGCTTCAGCTGAAAATCAGCGGAAGCACCTAGGGTAAGAATAAATTTTCTCTTTAATTAACCACAGGGATATAAAGGCCAGTAAAACACAATATAAAAAGTTAAAGTGATTGTTAATGTAAGCAGACTATAGCATCATTCTACCCCATGAAACACAATAGAGTTCTATCTTATGATCATATTTAGTGAAGAAAGCTGAAGTGTTCCAGGATAGCTCTGCTGAGGATTTATTTTATCGTTCAGTAAACAGGCAGTCTGATGTGTAAACCCGGTAGTGAGGGTTCTCTGCTGTTATGCAGAAGAAATCATTTTAATCCTTAGAGCCTGTCAACATGCATAGAAATGTAAAAGAGTCAGTGTTTTCATGAATTTAAGTGTTTTTCTTCCATATTAGATGCTGCTCGGCAAAACTTCTTCTTCTTTTTTTTTTTTTTTAGGTTTTTTGAGATAGGGTCTTGCCCTGTGGCTCAGGCTGGCCCTCAGCTCAGCCTCCAACTCACATCACAATCCTCCTGCCTCTGCCTCCCGAGTGCTGGGATTACAGGTGTGAGCCACCACGCCCGGCACTGTGGTATGTGGTACTGGTTGCTGCTGGGTGTGGGTCTCCACACCCCAGTATTGTTATGTGGTTACCGGGGAATTGAACCTGGGTCCCTGCGCTTGCAAGACAGGCGCCGAAACCACTGAGCTAACTCCCCGGCCCTCGGCAAAACTTCTTAATAGGAAAGTATAAATATATATACCTTTGGTTTCATGTTGAACATGTACATTAGAATATAATTGAAAAACTGTCTCAGAATGCACCAAAGTGCACTGTGCAGCCACCAAGCAGAGAAAGCCTAGGAGGACAGAGGGGTCACTGCAGGTTGGCTCCTCTGTGTGACCGTTTCCAGAGGCACTGAATTCTTAAAGGGGCCACCTGGCCGAGGGAGTTGCTACATTGCTGGACACACGAGGTAATTGTGCAGAGAAATCTTCTGGGCACCTTTTGAATCCAAACTGCATGCAGCTGGCTTTAAGTCTATAATTGAATGACAATGAAATGTGGCCTCAGGTACAGTTCCTCTTCACCAGGAACTTAGGGAGAAATGATTTGAAAATTAATGTCAAGGGCGACAGCATGTTGCTCAAGTCTCTGGCTCATTTTCTTGTCAGTGCAGCCTAATATACGTACATATGGGCAACTAGAAACTCCAGTAATACACTTGGTCTGCTCAGGACGGAACGTAGGACTGGTGGAGGTACACAGCAGGTTTTAACTCTGTCTCTGCTTCATCTTCACTTTCCTCTTCACCATTCTTCAGCTACTCAACTCACTGCAAAAAAAATGGAAAGCAGCTCAGAGGGTCTAGAGTCTCCCCCAAGCCACCCTCAGCTCACCCTGTTGGCAAAATCACTGACGTACATATTCACACGTGTGCGCATCCACATGTACGTCTCTTTTATGCTTTACCAACTGTGGAAGAAAATAAGACAGGCTGGAGAGCTGCTGTCTTGCTGTCAGTTTTCATTCCCACCTGAAATTTCCTAAATAACAGCAATTACCCAGCTCACCTCAAATCCCACTCCAGTATGCGTGGTGGTTTCCATTTGTGAACAGCTGATAATTTGGGCAGTCGAGGCACAGGGGCAGCTGGGAATGTCTGTGATTAACCACTTGTCTGAAGGGTGGAGGACTGAGGTCAGCTGACTGGGAGATTTAGAAATGGGAACAGTGGCTTTGCAAACTGCTCTCTGCTGCATTGTGATGCAGTGCAGTACAGGCAGGTGCCAACACGGAGGTTGGGACGTGGTTACATTCCTGAAGCTGGGAAGCCAGCTATGCTCAGAACCCAGACATCCTCATACATGATCCGAAGCAGAATCCAAGAAAACGCGGGGTTAAAAAGCGGCCTGCACAACTGGAGCCTCAATGCACGAGACCACACAAGGCCACTTACTCCAGTCTTGCTTCTTTATTGTATAAACATTTAACTTGGGCAAAAATTCTAGTACTAATATTTAAGTAAGAATAAAATCTACCTGTCTGGATGCTGTGGTCCCAGTGGAAAGGACCTGTCTCAATACACAGATACAGTAACAGGAGAACACTTCTTTTTTCTTAGCTTAATTTTTTAAAAAAAGTTTTTGAGACAGGGTCTCGCTTTTGTAGTTCAGACTAGTCCTGAACTCAGCCTTGAACTCACAGCAGTCCTCCTGCCTCTGCCTTCCGAGTGCTAGGATTACAGGAGTGAGCCACCACATGGCACTGTGGTATATGGTTACCAGGGATCAAACATGGTCCCTTGCACTTGCAAGGCAAGCATTGGAACCACTGAGTCTTAGCACAATTTTAAGTCTCTATTCTAACAGAATTGCCAAGACTTATTGTTTTATTTTTCTTCACAAAAATATTTTTACAATTTGTATTA
Organism: Petromus typicus; assembly: GCA_004026965.1. Classification (NCBI taxonomy): domain Eukaryota; kingdom Metazoa; phylum Chordata; class Mammalia; order Rodentia; family Petromuridae; genus Petromus; species Petromus typicus. The sequence continues at coordinate 10,678 of PVIR01043972.1, forward strand.
CAATTACAATTACAATTTGTATTAGCAGAAAGTTACCATTCCTGTCAATCCAGAACTCTGGCCATTTTTACTGCAAAGCACTGCAAAATCAGTATTCGAAAACATCCAAAAAACTTATTCTCTGTAAGTCTGGGGATCAAAAGTCCAAAGTCAGGGTCACTGAACCAAAATCAGGGTGTATTCCTCTTACCACTTTTGCCTGTATTTAAGACTAGTCTTTACAGGAGTCCTTCTCACTGGGCTGGAATGAAATCAGGGTATGTAGGAGACAGAACATCACAGCCTTGTTTACAGTGGCCTTTCATTGCAGCCGAGATCTGGGAACAACCTAGGCTCCATCAGTGGATGAAGAAAATACGGTGCATGTTCACGGTGAAATAGGAGTCAACCACCAATAATAACATTCTGTCACTTTCCAGTAAAACAGATGAAACTGGAGGACATATGTCAAATGAAATAAGCTAGTCACAGAAACAAAAATACTGCAAATTTTCTCTCATGTGAGGAAGTTAAATATGTTGACCACAATATAAAATAGTGAGCAGCAGAGGTTGGGAAAGACAAGTTATGCAGAGGGAGGTTGGATTTGGATAGTACATGTTAGGTGGCTATGCTGAGATATCACAATAAATGCCCTTAATACACATATTTAATAATACTCATCAAAACCAGAAGACGTATTAAGAAAAGAGAAAAGAAATGGCAAAGGGTCTCAAGGAATGCGGCCCTGAATCAGTATGATGTAGAGCGAAGAGCTTAATATCTTCTAAGGCTGCAGAAATAGGGTGACTCTTGCTAATAAGTCTCCTTTAATTCAAAGAGTTTTTTCTAATGAATCCTCTCAGCCTACCCTAAGGCATGAGGCTGTGTTCCCAGCCTGCCAGAATTCAGACTTGCTTTCCTCGGTAACCAAACCTGGTGAGT
>PVIR01043973.1:0-11617 GCA_004026965.1 Petromus typicus
AGGTTGGAGGTTAGTGACAGAAGTCTTCACTAGCAGGTAGCAAGAGCTGGGTTTCTTGTCAAATAAATACATAAATGGGTAATCAAATTATACAGTAATTGCCTAATTTTTTTATAAATCACAGTTAAAATGTGTTGTTATTAATCTCACTGAAAATACTCCCTCTCACTTAGAACACGCTTGCTTCTTTGTTCTTGCTGCTGTCTGGAGCAGGTCAGGAAGTTCTCTTTTGTTTATGTGTTTATGTTTGTCAAAAATTTTAGTGAATTGTACTTCTGAGTTTCATCCAATGAGAAGGCAGGTCATGAAACTGGGACAATATAGTCTAATCCATTTCATCCAATGCTTATTTACTGTGTTTTAATTTAGACATTGATCAAATTTTTCCATCATACCACTTATGCATAAAATACATATGTATATGCATGTTTATAAATCATCTGCAGTTCAAGTATTTCTGGCACAGTTACTTAAAATACTCAAAACACAATGACTGAAATCAAACTGAAAATTGTAGAAAAATTAATGGAATACATAAAAAATATGGTGCATTGGGAATTATAGTTTTATATGAGAAATACTCAAAATCAAAGTCATAAAGGAAAGATTATCTTACTAGAAATGATAGTATTAATAAGGTTTGCATGAAGGCAAAGCTCATGCATAATTATATTTATGCTGTGGGATAAAATGAGTAAGAATCGGGTAAAGGATATGGGAGTGCCCTTTCAGTTAGTAAATCAACAAGTACATTGTGAGCATCTGTATGTTTACTGATCTAAGCACAATGCACGCACATATGTGTGTGTGCGCACACACACACACACATACACACATTGGACAGCACCAATAGGTAATCATTTTATTATTACTATTTATTTCTATGCCACAGCCTGGATTTTTATTTCCAAAATTTTTTAACACAACTGTTTTCTTGAAAACTATTGTAATCTTGAAAAACTAAAGAAAGTAGATGATAAAATAAGTTTACATTTGGAATTGTGTGACTATAAGCTGAGGGATACTGAGAGGGGAGAGAAAGAGAGAGAATACTTTACAGTCAAGTGGATAACTAAGAAGTACATGACAGTGTGCTTGTATAATTCCTGATTGAGTACTTATATGAGTGTGGCTGAAGTACTGTCAGACAAAAGCAGGGGAAAGAAGGATCACAGGTGGTGACATTAGATTAAGAAGAACGAGATCTACCTCCAAACTTCAGACACAGAAATTGGGCTTTGGCATAATCATTCAGCCATTGTGCAGAAGAGTTACACATATTTATGCTTTGTCAAAGGCAACCTTTTTTGTCTTTCCATGTTTTTCTTAAAATATCTTCAAAAATGTGCTGAGTAGATCTCCTGGTAAGAAAGAAAATGTCTGCAATGCTGCCCAGGAGAAATGAGCATTAACAATTAGAATATTATCCAAGAGGTCATAAAAAATAACTAGGGAGATATTAAGAGGCAGAAATGTTACCATTAAAGATGACGACCAAGCAGTGTCCCATAAACATCTCCAATCACCCAGAGCCACAGTTCTCTGGTGCCTAATGTTGTAATGAGTCACAAGATTTTATCCCTGGAACTGTCTCTTGAGACAAGAGTTATTGAAGACTTTCTCGGCCATTAAATTCTTCGGCTATTGGAAGTGATTAGTTCCCCCACATATATAGCCTATTTGACCTACATATCAGCTTTTTATTTATAAATGAGACTATGGCAGTCAGTTTTGCAAGTTGTCTAGGCCACAGTATTTCTTATTTGCTCCCAAAACTCTTTGTTTTTCATGTCCGTCCCTCTTAGTATATTGAAATGCTGTTACAATCAACAAAATTGCTTTTGCTCAATTTCCATGGAGTGAATTTGTGAAGGTCATTTATTTTTGGAAGAGGACATTTCATCATTCAGTCTTTCTTCGATCAAGACAATTTTTTAAATTAAAATATTAAAAGTGGCTAAAAAGCATGTAAAAAGAAAATAATATTTTTGGTAAGATAGTAAACATTTGAACTATTTCCTGTACAGTCAGTAGGTGCCAGCTCAGCACATAGTTAATAACACACCATCACACTCAACAGTTCCTGCTTGCCTTGGCAATTCCTGTGGAAATCATGTGACATTCTTCACCCTCAGAAACATCGTTGCTCAGATACTGATTCAGATCCCTGATCCAGGGTCCAGAATCCAACTGGCCTGTTTCCTTCAGTCTTATATGCCCATGGTTGGCAGATAGAACCTCAGACAGTCCACAGGGATATGTCACCACCTTCTATGAGAGTCTTCTGTCTGGCTGTCTTTGCACTTTGAACCTATGTATAGAAATAGACTTCTTGGTGTGCTTTTCTCCAACACTTTGACATTTTCCACTGGAAATGTTAGTCTTCAGTATCTATCTTTCTAGACTTGTCCACCAGTGCCAGATATCTACTTCCATGTCAACAAGGGATAGTGCTGGTTGCTCCTTTACTAATATCCTGCTGTGAAGGACTACTCAAAATAGTGACAGAGTTATCTTTCAATTGCAGAACATCACCATCTTGAATCATGTGGCCAATCACCTGTGGTGGATCTTAAAGAGATATTAATAAAAAGGTCCCCATGACCTTCTGTTTTAAGATGAAAAACAGTAGCTATATGAAGAATCTTTGTGTCTAGTTAAAATATTACTGTTCTTCACCTGAATGATCACTTTTTCTTCATCACAAATAACAATGCTTCTTAATATTTCTTAAAAAGTTAAATGAATTCTCATTTTTTCCTTTTTTATTACTATCACATTATTTTTCCCCTCATTATTTACCCCTACACTCTATTTCTTTTTAAATATTTTCTACTTCACAATATCAACTATATATACTAGAAATCATTTACATTTTCATTTTCTCATACTAGAGAAAAAGAATCAAGTCTTGTCATATTCTGGTACAAACTCTCAATGTTGAATGCAATGATGACGTGTATTCATAATATACCAATAAAAATTTGAGTTTAAAAATGATAAATGAAAATATTTAATACTGATCATTATCACAATCATCAATATTATCAACATAGTTAAACAGAGTATAATTGATTATACAATGATACATATTTTAGTATAAGCTATCTGACTCTACAATTATACCCTAACGTAATTATGTACATGCAGTTACAGACAAGTGTCATTATTAATAATATAAGACCAAATAGAAAATATCACAACATTAGTAAACCTCAGAGGTCTTTAAACTTCTGTAATATTGTTTACATTCCCAATAATACTTTTCAGTTTACACTAAATTGATTTCCTTCCTCATTATCCCATGTCATAAATTTTCCTGGCATATTTTCACTCAAGTCTTTTCTTAGAATACTCACTTTTGAATGATCATGCTCCTCTGATGAGAATAATTATACTCTGTGAGGCAAGCGATCAGGTCATATTTTTTTTTTTTTTTTTTTTTTTTTTAGGATTTTGGAGACAGGGTCTCACTTTGTGGTTCAGGCTGGCCCTGAGCTCAGCCTCCAACTCACATCACAGCAATCCTCCTGCCTCTGCCTCCCAAGTGCTGGGATTACAGGCGTGAGCCACCACGCCCAGCACTGTGGTATGTGGTACTGGTTGCTGCTGGGTGTGGGTCTCCACACCTAGTATTGTTATGTGGTTACCGGGGAATTGAACCCGGGTCCTTGCGCTTGAAAGACAGGCGCCGGAACCACTGAGCTAACTCCCCGGCCCAGGTCATATTTTTTTTTAATGTGCACACAATGCCATCAACAATGCCGAATTTGTCAGGCAGGAAATGAAGATTAGAACTGAAAAAGCAGGGTCAAGGATTTAGCTCAGTGGTTCCAGCGCTTGTCTTGCAAGCACAAGGACCCAGGTTCGATTCCTGGTTACCACATACAACAGTGGGTGGAATGACTCATGCCCATCAACAATCAGAACGATGTACCACAGTGCTAGGCATGGTGGCTCATGCCTCTAATCCCAGCATTCAGGAGGCAGAAGCAGGAGGATTGCTGTGAGTTCCAGGCAGAGCCCAAGGCCAGCCTGAATTACAAAGCAAGACCCTGTCTCAAAAAAAAAAAAAAAAAAAAAAAAAAAAAAAAAAAAAAAAAAAAAAAAAAAAAAAAAAAAAAAAAAAAAAAAAAAAAAAAAAAAAGAGAGAGAGAGAGAGAGAGTAGGAAAGGAAAGAACAAAGGAAAAAAGAAAGGGAGAAAGACAGAACTAAAGGGAAAAAAGCTTTCTCTTTTGTCCTTGTTTTACAGCTCTGTTTCCCAGTAACTTTCAATCTCACCAGACATTCCAGAAGTTTCTCATGAAAATTCATCTTCGACACCACTTCCCATCTTCCACCAACAGTGAATGAGATAAATTTACTTTACCTCTACTTGTTAGCTTCTTGCTTGAGATCTGGTCTTCTCTCTCATTTCTGTTCAATGTATCAAGAGTATGGCCAACTGTCATTTCATTCATGGATATTTCTTAGATATTTATTAATTGTGTAGTTTGCTTCGTGGAAATCAATCCTGTCCTTCAAATATCTGGTTTCACTTTCTGGGCCTCTACTTTGGCATAATACTCTGGTCTAATCTTATCTAGAAAGACAGTTTGGAAACTATCTAACACTTACCCTCCTCTCATTCATCATTTGTCAGATTTAGGTGTTTAAGGAAGTAAAAGCTTGAGTTACAATTAGTTCTCTCTGAGATTCAAAGTTTCAATAATTCAGAAGAGTGCCAATTAAGACCACATCATATTGAATATTTCACAATACATGATATTTTAATTATTGGCCATTACTGGCTTTTAAAACATATCTAGTTATACATGTAAAAATGTATTTAGAACATGAAAATATTATGTGACAATTTGTCTTCAAGTTTAGAATTATGTTGTTGGAGTATGCGAGTGGAAATGGACTTACTGGGGTGGAAGGCTTAGAATGATAAAAAAAATTCCACAGGTAAATCATTGCATGTGTTGTGGTTCCATATACTGTCACAGCAATGAATATGTGATTGTCAAAGTGGATGGGGTAAGAAACACCTAAATCACACATCCTAGTGTATTTGTGTGAAATGTTTCCAGAGACAATTGGTATCTTAGTTACTCTCTTCTACTAAGGAGAAATGCCCCAAACTCTCAGGTTAAGAGATATTTATATCAGCTGACAGTTGGCTGGCTCCAAGATAGGGCAGCATGGCACAGGTGCAGGCAAGAGAAGAAACAGCTCATGATGCAGTAGATGGGAAGCAGAGAGAGGGATCAGGAGAAGAGAAAGAAAGATGCACTCTTCTAAGCCAAATCTCCAGGGATGCACCTCCTCAGACCAGACTTCCCCTCCAACATCACACTGAGCAGTATGTTCAGTGGATATCAACCCACTGATGGAAGTCCTGCCCCTTGGTTCATGTATTTTTCAGAAGCCTCACTTGGGATTTAGGGGAGGTGGATGGATATGAAACATAACAATTAGCCTGTAGACCACCAAACTAAAAGGGGAAGTTCTCCCTATTTATGGGTGTCACCATCCTATGGCTTGTTGCCTAGATGGAATGAAAGAGAAAGAAGGAGGAAGAAGTCAGCCTACATTTGAAAAGTTCTTTTCTACTCAAGACAGGCTACCTTTTGTCACTTCCATAGCCTGTGTCCAATGGATTCCAACTTCTACAGCCTTAGCCTTTCATCAGGGGCTCAAGCCAGGTTCTCTCCTGGGAGCTTCAAAGCTTTCAATCTGAAGCTGGCCCTGCCACACTCATTCTCCTTGTTTGGTCAGCTGCAGCTTCTTTGACAAAGCAGGTCCTGTGTCTTCTGTCTCTACAAGTGGAACAGAGCCATTGTAGACTATCTTACCCTGATCCTACAAGCCTATTTAATAAACCCCTTGCAAAATTTCATGTATGTTTTCTATTGATTCTGCTCCATTGTACAACCTTAGCAAATACAATGTGAGATTGCCAGCTGCATTTAATGCATTGTTGCTATATGTATAGGTATTTTTCTTTCAAAATTCAGTCCTCTGACTTAAAGAGTGGTGGAAAAACTTTCAGTCTTTAGGAATTAGAGTGTAGCTTGGTTGTACAGTGCTCATCTAGAAGCACAAGATCCTGGATTCAATATCCTCTAAGAAATAAATGCAAAAATAAATCCCCAAAAGAAAAAAAAAATCAATAATTTTCTTGAGAAAAAAATCAGTCATTTCATTTATTCATTAAATTAATTATTTATTGGGTAAATGACCAAGAAATGTCATTGTATACCTACAAAGTGGGAAAAAAATCTGCTCTAATCACCAGAGATTAAATAGAAATAAAACAACTGAGGTTTCTGGTGTATTATGTGCTAATGTATTATACTTCAGTACAAATTTAAATGCATTCTCTTCTCTTGACAAGTTTTGAGGAGTTCTAAATCCTTTTCCCTGAACCAGTCACATCCCAGACAGATTTCCTGCTTTTTAGTGAGAAACATTTCTGTTTGTTTTATGTTTTTAAACAGTTGGCTCAGAAGCGAGAATGACTAATGGTCGTCATTTCCATGGCATCTGCAGAGCCAGCTTCTTCTGCATTCTTCTTTTTCTTGCATAAGTCAAGGGCGGCTGAGCGCAAAGCCCGCCTGACCTACTGATCAATCAGACAGGTGGCTCCTCTGCTACTCTGTGATGAGAATCAGTGAGGAACACAATGCAGCTGGTGATGGATTTCTTGTGCCAGCCAACCCATCCCGGAAAACTAAAATTATCGCAATGAGACAATTGAATAAAGATGAAAGATTTTCTTCCAGCAATGCCATGTGTCAAACTTTTGAAACTCATATTTTCTGCTAACTCTATAATTCAAACTTCCATTTTTCTAGCCAAGCCAATCAGAAGCATTTTAAGTGGCATAAAATATAATGAAGATGTTAGGAAAGGGGATGATAGGAAGATCTATGTCTCTGCACAAACACAGAGTAGAACCTCTTTTCTATCAAAGGAAAGTGAGTATTCTAGGTCTCACACACCAGTGAATCTACTTTATTTAGCTATTGAAGATCTCAGGGCTGGGTTCCTCCAATAGTTATTGTCCTGGGTACCTAGTCATGATTTCTAAAGATTATAGGAGATGACAGTTGTCAAATCTAAATATGAATTGGTGAAATACATACTATGAAAATTTTAAGTGTTACCCTGTTTGATAAAATAATCTATTAAAATAGACGGCATTGAATTGCATAAAAGGAAACTAGCTCCTATGTAACCAACAAGTTATCTAATGGAATTCTACCTCAAAATCAGAGCTCTGAACTCATGCTATAGGAAGGGAGGCTAGGATTCACTTGAATATATTTTCAGATTGTGATTGCCTCTGAATAGGTTATAATAGATATCTGTGGCTATGGGATATAAGACAGATTCTCTGACAATCTCCTGAGCATCCCAAGGTGTTCAGTTCCACTCAGAATATGAGCAACCATTTAATGAATGAGAAAGCAACACAGCAAACCCATATAAATTGTATTCTAATGAAAAAGAAGATACTCCTAAGATTAATGGCATATAACTATTCAGCGATGAATACTTTTTCTATTCTTGCACATCACTTCATAATTCCAATTTTAAACTGTTATTTTTGGAAATTACACACAATTTATAATCCCTATATTCATTATGATTATTCATTAATTCATGTTATTTTTGTTGTTTTTAGAAAAAAATATGTTTACTTTTTTATTCCCTTAACATTCCATGCGGTTATATTGATAGATAATTTGTCAAACATTTTTCAAAAATGTGATTTAGATAAACTACACACACACACACACATGTGTGTGTGTGTGTGTGTGTGTATATATATATACATACATATATATATTCAGAAGAGTACTATTACACACCATTTGTTGGTGAACACCTGTAATCCCTGCACTTGGGAAGCTGAAGAAGGAGAATCTGTGAGTTTGAGGCCAACCTGGGCTCCATAGTGAGTTCAAAGCCAGCCTGAACTACACAGCGGGATCCTCTCAAAAACAAAAACCACAGCAGCAATAACAAGAAGAGTACTATCTATCATTCTACCTTCTGTATATAACCTTCAAGATGGTACTGGAAATGAAAGGATACATTTATCTGCATTTAGGTCCCCGTGTTCTAATATACTGAAGAACAGCAAGTAAACATGCTGCAAGGTTTCCCAAATTGGTTTTCCTGAACTAAAAAATGACAGTTTACCAACCTCAAAAAATAAAAGAATAGCATTAAAATGGCACCTCATTGAACAGAAATATCATAATGAAAGGTAGAAATACCTAAGTATCTAAATTAGACATTCATCAGCTTCTGAGGAGACCATGAGCAACTTCAGAGCTGAGATTTGAACTCATCCTTGTCTCCCATAATCCTCAGTACAGTTGCCCCTAAGCTAAGCTCAGTTTTGAACAACACGAGATAAGGGGCTGTGGAAATGGGAGAAGTATAACTCCAATGATGTGACCTAGTCAGAAGCAAGAGTAGAGATTAAAAAGTAGGATGGAAATGGCTGTGCACTTTGGATGATTCCATTTAGTAGAAAGTTATAGGAATGAAATGAATTAGTTTGACTGATAATTACTCCAACCCAATAATGGCAAGTTCTGTCAGTCTGTGTGGCCTCTGAGAACACATCAGATACTCGAGCTCGGAGAAAGCTTGGCCCTGCAGGTTAATTTTGAAATACTTAAAACTGATATCAACTGGAGAAGCAAGAAAGAGCTCCATAGAATTCACATGATCTTCAATTCGGTAGGAATTGCTGATGATTTTTTATGTTAGATCACAAAAAATCCTTAATATGCCTGAACATGAATAAGCCCCATACATGATCATATATATTAGGAAAATATAAATAAATGTTGAATATTCTATAATGTCTATAACAAGCCCTGCCGTGATTCTTATTTTATTTTTTATATTTGGTAAACATATTCATTCATTATGTTTTCTCAGAGGGGAAGAAGTGTATAATTCTACTTTGAATTTTTTATTTGAATTCTCAAAAGAATTCCATTCTGCTGAATGCTCCTTCATTTTAATGGCACAATTTCCCTAATTTTAGCAACTTTTCATATACTTGATAATTCCTCCATCTGCCATGGCTACTTGTTTCTCAGTAGTATAACATAAATGTTGAGGTTATTCGAGGTCTGGTTTTGGTCCCCTTTCCTTTTTCATTCTATTATTTCTACAGAACTGATAACATTTTCAGGTATAATCACAATCACTCTTCTTTCCTTGGTAATTCTCAAAACTCCGCCTACATGTTTCTCCTGCCTGTCTTCAACTGACTAATCTATCAGTGTGTCTATCCATGTAACATCTCACAACTACTCCAACCTCCTTACCATGAAAAGATCACTGAGTGAGATTTGCATTAATCCAACCTTTAGAAATGCTGAAAGCCCCAGTGCCATGTATGGGATAATATTGGCTTCCACTTGGGAAACTAAAAACAGTAGCACTTTGTGACCAAGTAGCACTTCTGGGGAGATATTATATGATCCAGAAATATCTGGAACGTTCTTTCCATGCGTGCTAGGAGCATTGTGTTTGTGGGACAGTCACTAAGCTGGTGTCACTAGGCTGACAGGTACTCAGGAGGGAGTCCCAACACCTCCTCTCTTGGGGACTAGAGGACAGAGAACACCGGGACTGTACCAAGTTTATGATATAAGGGTGAGCACAACCAAACCATGGAATGAAAGACAAACAAAGACAGCTGGGTCAGAGGTCTTTTGTGTCATAACTAGGCAAAAGGCTTGAAGAGAGAAAACATAGAAGCGATCCTCAGATATGCCTGTAGTGAAGACAGCAGGTTGGAGAGGAGCCTGAGAGAAGTCTGTGGAGTGCTAGGTGCAGAGAAACCAAGATTAGAATCTCTCCTAGCCCAAGTAAAGTGAAGTAGTTGGAATGTTAAATGGGGACAAGAACAGGCAGCTGGACACACACAGAACACAACTCATCATCAGCAGACCCAACTCACATACTGCCAGTTGAGTGAACAAAGATGCAGCAGCCCAGACCTGCACTTGAACTGAAATTGGTAAGGGCCTGTATGGAAACATCAACTTTAGGCCTTCGTTTTTGTTTCTTACTCTTTATTATTTTTATCATGCATTATTTTTATTATCTCTCTGTCTTTTTATTTTTTCTTTTTCCTTATATCCCCTACCTTTTTTCTTCACTCATTCTCTTTGTACCTATATCTTCCCTCTCTGAAACATTTCCAATGTGTATAGATATTACAGGTGTATGTGTATCTATCTATTTGTATTTGTCTATCTACTGAATGTGTGCAAGAGAGAATAAGAATTAAAACAGAATTTCAAATAAAATCTTTCAGGACAGGTCAAGGTAACCTTTACCAGAATTGTCCATTGTTGTTGGCTACAAAACAAACTATCAAACAATGCTGGAATCTGATTCCAGCAATCTCAGCTTCCCTCAGACTCTAATCGCACCTTCTTCCTATGCCCCAAGTTTCTCCTCAACAGTAGATCTTCACTGAAGCTATAAAGAAGCCTCAATAAAGCCAAATCTCATTTATCTTTTTGCTTGTTGCTATTTCTCTTGTTTGTCTCTCTTCTTATGGAAGTATTCCTTCCCTACTTCACATCCTTCGCCATCCCTCCTCCTAAGGCATCACAGTCTAATTGTTCATAACAGTAGAGGTCAACTTGTAAAGCTGGAAAGATGAAGTTAAAAAACCTGAATGTAATTGATAAATCCCTGAGTAGCTTTGTGGACTTTGTTGTGACTTGTGAGAATGCTCCTCAGACAGCACAGTATCTTGGTCTAACTTGTTAAAGTGAGGAAGCAAGAAGGTAGACAACAGCAAGCAGCACAGAAATCTAATATCATATCACTGAAAATCAGGGAGTCACTGAATACATTTTCATACAGAGTCTTTCCATTCTAGTTTATCTTTAACCTGGACACTAAATAATTAAATAATACACAAGAAATCAAAGCAAAGAAATGCCTTCCATACTCTTATTTAATCCAAAGCAAATCCAAAGGGAACCAATAGGGAGGGAAGCAACAATTAGATGACTTCAAGAGGAAACAAAGACACTCAGCAAGTTCAGAAATGAATAGCTAAACAAATAATGGGCTTATGAAATAGACTACTCCATGAATTTAAAGAAGATCAAATGAAAAGTGAGAAAAGGTAACCAAAACTGAAGTGACAAATTTGCCAAAGAACTGTATTCCATGGAAAAGGTGCCATGTAGAGAAATTCCAGTGAGGTCAGTGACAGCTTGAACTTCTCAGTGACCTCAAAGCCAGCCCTAACTACAAAGCAAGATCCTCTCCCAAATGTCCTTCAACTTTCTCCTCATCCCTCAAATAAGCCTTTTACTGTTAAGACTCTAAATTACCACAAATTAAATGCCTACAGGCGATGGATAAAAGATAAAGAAAAAGGTTTTATAGTATATAATAATGGAAATATCATCAAATTATGAAAGAGCCAGAGAAAAATAATCAAACTAGTCAGATAACTATAAACAAAACTGTGATAGTATCTAGAATGATGGTCATACCAGCACTTTTGGAGACTGAAGTAGGAATATCACAAATTTGAGTTCAAAAAAGGAAGAACTTACATTAAAA